>JAVXUP010002939.1:0-96801 GCA_033070095.1 Escallonia herrerae | reverse complement strand
AGGATCTCACGTCATAGTGGTGCAGATCATTGTCTGCAACTTGGACCAGAAAATGGTTGGCACGAATCAGACACTTAGTTCCGACCTTCCCTAACCCCGGCCTAAGCGGAGGCCTTATAGCCTTAGAAGAACTCGATCTTCAGTCATCTTCGTCCGACCTGGAGCATCGGAAACAGATCCAAGTTCGAAGCTCATGTTCCAGTATACTTGTGCTTCATTGTTGTTGCCATCTTCATGTGCATCACGTGCCATACGACGTAAGTTATGCCTACTTTGATGAACTCTCATTCTATTATTTTCTTCACGTATTCGATGCAGTGCCCTTTCAAGCTCCATGTGTGTAATTCGAGGCATGTTGATTGCCTTTTGTCGAGGTATGGGTATATTCATGCGCAGTGAATCAGCTACTAAGACCTTAGATATTCATTCATCCGATAAGACCATTCTGCACGTAATGTATTAACATAGCTTGATGAGTAACACAAACTTGGACGCAAAGAATAGTGAAATTCATCTTGGCCCGCCCAGTAACGACCCATTGCTTCAAAAATATCTCGTGGAGTATATGACATTTCCAGAGCTAGGCTGAAATTGGGAGTATATCACTCTATGCCCTTGCCTTTCGTGCAATGCATGTACTTATATATACTTTGAAACAGGACCACTTTATGAGATGCTACAGTTCAACTTTTGAGAAGTGACAAGCCTCTGCAATAGACTAGAGACTTGTCTTGTCACCAAAGAGACTTGTCTTGTCTATGTGTGAGCTCAACTTTATGACACGGGCATGCTATTGTCTCCAACTACAATTAAGCAGGGTGTCAGTGTCCAGAGACTTGTCTTGTCACCAGAGATGGGCAGGCTATTGTGTAGCTATCACACCAATATATTGTGTATGTGTGTGTGGGTTATTTATATATGTTAGCCATGCTTGATCGCATTAGATGTACCTAGTTAGATGGCAGGAGTTCCTGGGAGTTCTAGTATGCGGGGACGCAAGATTGTGTGGTTGTTGTGTGAAAGGAACGACCACTACAAAGAAGTGAAGTACACGTCCGAGAGTATTATTGCGGTTTATAGAGAGAATGGGCATATCGAGTTAAGGAATCAAAAGCACTACACCAAGATCGCACCACGCTGAGGGCACCTGTGCCGCAACGTCGTTCACTTAGTATGTGAAGGCGTAATGTTAAGCAGTGTAAGAAAGCTGTGCGCCGAATTCGTATGAAAAGGGCGAATAACCGGATGTTGCTGCGTAGAAAATGATTTTACATGCTTCAACTTGCGGAAGAAATGGCCGAGGCTAGTGGGAGGCACCTCAATTCAAACAGAGAAATAATATTTTAACCAATGATAAGTACTTATCTGATGAGTATATGTCAAATGATATAGTGATATATATATATATATATATATATATATGGGGACCGATCCACATCTACCGGTGGAGAAATAACAATTTCTCCACCGAACCGCAGGTAAGAGCAGCGGTTGGCCACGTGGGGCCACGTGGCTCAAAAAGGGACGAAAAAGGACGAAAATACTATGAGAAATTCACGAAAATATCACGAGAAAATGAAAAACTCGTGAGAAAATGGTGGCAATAATGCCCAACCGCAACTCCTACATGCGGTTGGCATTATTGCCTTCCGTGACCCCACCCCCTTGCCCCCCCCACGCGTCACCCCCTTGCCCCCCACCCCCTTGCCCCCCACCCCGTGGCCCCCACCCTATGTCCTTCCCCCACCCGTGAACCCCCTCTTCCCCCACGTGTCATTACCACCCTACCCCCCACCCCCACGTGTCATTCCCCCCTCCCCCTCCCTGCTGTTCACTCACGGTTCTTCTCTTCCTCTCTCACTTTTCTCTCTATAAAATCCCTCCTCCCCGAATCATTTCTTCCACCCTCCTCATTCTCCCTATCTCACCTACATACAAACAAAAAAAATTTACGCTAGAAGATCGGTGGATAACCGCTAGAAGATCGGTGGATTTTTCTTGAAATATATCAAGTTAAAACAAGTAAGTATTTTTCAATTTGTTCTTACCAATTGATTGTTTAAATTGTGTTACGCTTAAATTGTTCTTACAATAGTCTAAAATTCGTGTTTAGGGCGTCAAAATTACGTTTTGACAAATCGGGGTATTACATTCGAAAAATTCCAAAATAGCGATTTTTTAGGGCGTCAGAAATAGAATTTTTCACGAATTTATAAAAAATAGCTAGAGCTAGATTTTGCCAAAGTACGAAACAGAGACCCTAGTTATTTTCAAAAGATCTGTATCAGGTAAAAATTTCAGATTTTTCCAAAGACTGGAAAGGGGTTAACTGATACACGCAACCTTGTAACTTTGCAGTGTAATTTAAAATATCAAGCCAGCGCGATTTCGCGCGAAACTTTTATGAGAACCCTAGGGTGTTGGGAAGTTCCATTCCCCAGGAATTCGGGCCATTCCGAAGCCGTTAGCTAATTTTTTGGCCGAACGGGCTTTTAAGCGCTCGATCCGGACACCGGTTCGAGATTTTTAGGCGAAAAATCCGTAAAATACTTTTTAGATCAAGAATGAACTCAGGAAGCTTAAAATAGCATTTTAAAGCACTTTTGATATTTTCTGAAGCCAGGGGGTATTTTGGTAATTTGCCACCCCGAGAGGGGTATTTTGGTAATTTTCCCGAAAAAGTTTTCCAACGGACTTTTAAGTCCAGAAATGTAAGTAAAACGCCTGAAATGTTGTTTTGCAGCTGATTGCGGGGCGTAATTGTCGCTAAAGGTGAAAACTTAATTAGACAGTTTTTTCACGAATTTATAAAAAATAGCTAGAGCTAGATTTTGCCAAAATACAAAACAGAGACCCTAGTTATTTTCAAAAGATCTGTATCAGGTAAAAATTTCAGATTTTTCAAAGACTAGAAAGGGGTTAACTGATACGCGCAACCTTGTAACTTTGCAGTGTAATTTAAAATATCAAGACAGCGCGATTTCGTGCGAAACTTTTATGAGAACCCTAGGGTGTTGGGAAGTTCCATTCCCCAGGAATTCGGGCCATTCCGAAGCCGTTAGCTAATTTTTTGGCCGAACGGGCTTTTAAGCGCTCGATCCGGACACCGGTTCGGGATTTTTAGGCGAAAAATCCGTAAAATACTTTTTAGATCAAGAATGAACTCAGGAAGCTTAAAATAGCTTTTTAAAGCACTTTTGATATTTTCTGAAGCCAGGGGGCATTTTGGTAATTTGCCCCCCGCGAGGGGTGTTTTGGTAATTTTCCCGAAAAAAAGTTTTTCGGTCCAGAAATGTAAGTAAAACACCTGAAAGGTTGTTTTGAAGCTGGTTTGATGGGCGTTAGGGTGACAATGAACCCCCGGGGGCTATTTTGCTAATTTTACATTACACAAATTTGTGCTTAAAATAACTTTTAGTTCAGGAAAGGGTGTGAGACACCTGAAAAGTTATTTTAAAGAGTGAATTCAGGAAGCTTAAAATCCCATTTCAAAGCACTTTTCAGATTTTTTTTGTCAGGGGGCATTTTGGTAATTCGCATCCCCGATAGGGGTATTTTCGTAAATTTGCAGCGTTAAGTTTTTCAAAGGATTTCTTAGTCCAGAAATGTAAGCAAAGCACCTGAAAGGTTGTTTTGAAGCTGATTTGGGGCGTTAGGGTGATAATGAACCCCCGGAGGCATTTCGGTAATTTGCCGCTCATCGGGGGCTATTTTGCTAATTTTACATTATACCAAATTTCCCGAAAGACGGTGGTTTAAATAAATTTTATTCTTCTTTTATTTAAATTTATGACTTGTTGAGAATGATATAATTTTTATTTTTTAGATTACAGTATAAATATGGATGCAACTGGAGGAAATAATTTTTGTGAAGGTTCTGATCCACCTTACGTTGGTCAAGTTTTTCAAGCACTGGACGAAGTTGAAGCATACTATAGAGCATATTCGAAAACGATAGGTTTCGGTATTAGAACTAAGACGACTAGAAAACGGGCGAATACAGATCAAATTTGTGCAAGACTATTTGAGTGTCATAGAGGAGCACCGCATGTAACTCCGGTCGTTCGGATCAGTGACGAAGGGACAACAAGACAAAGAAAACGGGACACATTTCCGGGTACCGGCTGCAAGGCCCATGTGTATGCAGTACACCGAAAAAATGAAAACCATTGGGTTGTCACAGGAGTGGAGTTGAGCCATAATCATCAGTTGATGACCCCCAGTAAGATTGGTCAAATTCATCAACACCGAGAAATAAGCGCGGCACACAGACAACTAATTTTTACAATGGCCGAGGCTAAAATTCCACCTTCTAAGATGATGGGGGTTTTCTCAAGCCAGGCTGGGGGGATTGACAAGTTGAGTTTCAACGAAGTAGACCTTCGAAATGAACTTCGTGCTCAGAGGAGAGAGTCTTTCGGTAAGAGTGATTCTCAAACTACACTTGATCTCTTCAGGTCCCTTCAGAGTGAGAATTCTGGATTTTTTTACAGTCTCCAACTGGATGATGAGAACCGCATTAGTACTATATTTTGGGCGGACCCCCGTTCTAGAGCTGCTTACCAAAATTTTGGGGATGTTGTGACGTTTGACACCACATACCGCACCAATAAGTACTCTATGCCTTTTGCTCCGTTCACCGGGGTGAACCACCACTATCAGTCAATCTCGTTTGGCTTTGCCCTGCTTAGGGATGAGACGGAGGAGTCATTTACGTGGTTATTTGAAACGTGGCTTCAAGCAATGTATCATATTCCTCCAAAGACCATCATCACCGACCAAGATCTGGCAATGAAAAATGCAATCGCTAAGGTCCTTCCAGATACTCACCATGGCCTGTGCACATGGCACATAAGCAACAAATATCCCGAACGGCTTCACCATGTATATGCAAACCATCCGTCATTCAAGACTGACTTTAATACATGTGTGAAGAAATCGTTGACGGTAGACGTGTTCGAGGAGAGGTGGGCCACGTTAATGGATACTTACTATTTGCACAATCACGAATGGTTACAATCGTTGTATGAGATCAAGACACAGTGGGTCGGTGCCTACACCAAGAATTTTTTTGCAGCCGGAATGACTACGACCTCGAGAAGCGAAGCTATGAATTCATTCTTTGATGGGTACGTAGGCCAGTCTTCAAGTATAGCGGAGTTCGTACTAGAGATGCAGAAAGCCGTTGACAGGCAATTGTACCGTGAGAGAGAAGCCGACGCGGCTACAGTTTGCAAAGAAAGAGCTATACTACTTTATTCACCTTTAGAGGCTCATGCGGCTCAAGTCTATACCAAGGAAATGTTTCGACAGTTTCAAGAGGAACTACTAAAGTCGAATCAATATGGCATGACAAAGTTGCACGAGTATTCCACCAGAGATATCAAGGTTTATGCTTTGACAAATGTGACGAACTTCGCCAATCCGTGCTCTTCGTCGGCTCCGAGGACCAGACGACATTTTACCGTAGCAGTTTGTAAGGACACCGGGTTGGTTAATTGCAACTGTCAACTGTTTGAGCATAAAGGTATACTTTGTCGACACGCGTTGAGGGTTTTGAGCGCCAAGAATGCTAGTGAAATCCCTCCACCGTATATCTTGGAACGGTGGACGAAGGAAGCCAACAGAGTCCACGGTCACATTCCTTACGTGCCCAATGTTTCAGTTGATTTCGAGCAATCTGAGACGCTGCGATATAATCACCTTTGTAACATCATGCACGGTTTATCAATGGATGCAGCGTCGACATTTGATGGGTACAGGTATCAAGTTGAAGCAGCCGCACGGGATAAGGCTAAGCATGCACAGTTTAGGATGGCATTACCAGAAACTGTGGACACTCCGACTACTCGACGCAACTCCAGGCGGTAGATTCAATCGAGCCAAACAGCCAGTCATTGACGGCACTGACCTACAAGGTGAGGAGGACGACATTTTTGATCCAATTATTTCTCAAACAAAAGGGCGAAAACGAGCAATACGCATGAAGAATCCGATTGAAGAAGCAACGGGTCAAAAAAAATTACGAAAGTGTGCGTTGTGTAATAAGATGACTGATCATGACAAGAGAAACCATTATAAAGTGTTAGGTATCGAACCTGGCAGTATGGTCGAGGAGGACGATGATGAGGAAGAGTGTTAGGGTTAATGTTTCAGTTGTATAAATTGAACTTTTATAATGTTTAAATTTGTGATTTGGTTTGTGCAATCTTTAATTTGTGATTTGATTTGTGGATTATTGATAGTTTTGGTAACTCCGTTTTCGGGCACACTTTAGGCCCCAATTGATAGCTTCCGAAAAAAGTTGTAATTTTTTTTGTCACTTTTTTTCCGCTCATTGCACTTCAGGCACGCTAGTTAGCCCATTTGTAAGACTTTCGGCGAAAAACGAGACACATTAATTTTTGAGTTTTCCTAGGAAGGGCCTATTCGGGCACACTTTAGGCCCCATTTGATAGCTTCCGAAAAAAGTTGTAATTTTTTTTGTCACTTTTTTTCCGCTCATTGCACTTCAGGCACGCTAGTTAGCCCATTTGTAAGACTTTCGGCGAAAAACGAGACACATTAATTTTTGAGTTTTCCTAGGAAGGGCCTATTCGGGCACACTTTAGGCCCCATTTGATAGCTTCCGAAAAAAGTTGTAATTTTTTTTGTCACTTTTTTTCCGCTCATTGCACTTCAGGCACGCTAGTTAGCCCATTTGTAAGACTTTCGGCGAAAAACGAGACACATTAATTTTTGAGTTTTCCTAGGAAGGGCCTATTCGGGCACACTTTAGGCCCCATTTGATAGCTTCCGAAAAAAGTTGTAATTTTTTTTGTCACTTTTTTTCGAATGCCGTCATATGAAAGGTATATTCGCGCACATTTTAGCGCCAAATTCATAGCATGCGAAAAATTATGTACATTTCTTTTTGGTACAGTTTTTTGTAACATCACAGCAGCTAGCCACGCACGTCAGGATAATGGTAATGAAGGCGTCTAGCTTCATTCTTTTTCAGCTCCCAGGCTATCCTATACCTAAACGTCAAGGCATCCTTCCTAGTCCACGAGGAGTGTTTGAGCACTTCCGAGCGAGCAATGTAGTCCATGTACTTGAGGACGTAAATCCCGCAATCGTGACCGTTATATTGCTTTGGTCGGTCCTTTATCATCACGACCGTCCAAGGGTCACCCTGTGGCCGTCCGCATGCTAGCGAGAGGACAGTAGTCTGCATCCAACAATAAAAACGAGAATCAAGCCTATGAGACAAGAACAATATACTATGAGCCAAGGTCAAAAAATAAATACTAACCACTAAAGTGATGTACTCGTTGTACATCTGTGCCAGCAGCTGTCCAGGCTCGTCCTCCCTTAGGCTATCGTATATGTGAACCGTTCTGAACGCTGGATGGAGAACTAATAGGAACCAGTGGTTTGCATGATGACAGGGTATCATGATAAGGTTCGCATCAGCAGCGGGACATTGATAGTCTGCGTTCATCATGCCTAACACGTTTCGACCTGGTTTCCACTTACTCCTGCCGCCCCCTCGCCTCCATTCTGTGAATTCTCTCACCGTTAATTCCACAAAATGAGTGGGATACATGTTAAGCTTCAAATATTCAGAACGGTTAAAACGTTGCTCTCTAATCCGGAGCAGTTCTATGTAAGCGTTCATGACAAAATTTGAAAGATCTGTCTCCGGCGCCAACGTTCTGATATCCTCATGACCTAGGAATGTCGCAAGGGGAAAGTCTGCTGAATTGACAGGCTCATGCCCGAAGTAGTGCCGGTCGATCCAAGCCATCTTGTCCGACCTCAATGGCTTCGTCGCTTGTCCTTTGTCCGACCGAAAGCTTGGGCGCGAGGCCTGGATTCCTACTTGGGGAACCTGACTCTGGCACTGAGAGTCGTATGCGTTTGGAGGCAAGCGACTATATGGCTCCCATACCTGACTCTGGGGCTGATAGTCGTACGCGTCAGGAGGAGGGCGACCAGACGGCTCCCACACCTGACTCTGGGGCTGATAGTTGTACGCGTCAGGAAGAGGGCGACCAGACGACTCCCACACCTGACTCTGGGGCTGATAGTCGTACGCTTCAGGACGAGGGCGACTAGACGGCTCCCCTTCGTAACCCCGGTACGCAAGACTAAAGTTTTGAACTTCAGTCTTGTACTTCTCAATGGACCTCTTGAGATTGTCAGGAGCCTGCGCGACAAACCAGTCAAACGACTCCAGCTGCTTGAACACCTCAATGCCCTGGTCAACCTAAAAAACATGCATAGAAAATATGGCTAATCATATTTGACAAATGGTCGATAAGGTGCGCAAATAAATTATCAAACAACACTAGCATGACTTACAATGGCCAATGCCCAGAACTGGTCATAGACCTCACGTGGCGCGTACGATGTCTTCTTCACTGGGAAGGGCGATTCACCCTCGTGCGCGTCACCCTGAGAAACCACTGTAAGTATTCCTCAGTACTAATGCCGTCGTGCTTCAGCGATACAAGGCTATCATACGTTTCCTGCCAGGTATTCCACTGGTGCACCTCGTCACCCAACAAAATCAAGGCATCAGCCACCTCGAAGTTCGGCCCTCGACCACCCCTGTATGGCCGCATGTCTACAGCGGGTTTTGGTATCCCTTGTGGACAGCCAGCTTGCTTCATAGCTCGATCGGGCATCTGAAACTCACATTCTTCGAAGTGAATGAGCGGCACCCGAACCAAACCTGCCAGCACGTACGACACCGGAAGTTGCCAACACCACTCATCCAACAGATGCATCACCTTGCCATATGGCTGCCACGTCACCTGGGATGCATCTAGTATCTCTAGTTCCCCCCGATAGAACTTTAGATGGTGGTGAGGGTCTACCCGTCTCCTCCTCCGGTTGGTCGTAGGCCCCCAGGCCCACACCCTAGGCCACGTCTCATCGGAATCTACCAACGGTTGTGGACGACCCATGGGTAGCCTCTCGTAAGACCAAACCTGTGAATGCAAACATTATATGGAATTAGTAATTAATCCCGAATATATTGACTAAGGATCCTACCAAGAAAATAAATGCTCATACCTGTAATAGAGTCAGGCAGGCGGCAATGGACTTGGCACCGTTTCTCGTAGCCTTATGCAGTGCTCGATATAGGTGCGCAAGGACAGCTGAACCCCACGAATAGGAGTATACCTCCTCAAGATCCTCCAAGAACACCATATACTTCGGATGCACCGTGTTTTTCGAATGCGTCGGAAGTAATATAGCTCCAATAATATACAGAAGGAATGCCTTCGTATACGTCACGAAATCTTGAGGAGTGTATTCATCCGGTAGCACGCCGTACTGCTCTCTCAGCCATTTAAGCTTGACGCCGTTTGTTGTAAGCGCTGCCCTTGGAATTCCCGGAAAATACTGCATAGCCATATTCGCTATGGATGCAGACGGCACGTTCAAAGTAACGGGTCTGCCGTGACATGGGATTCCAAGTATAAATCCGACGTCCTCTAACGTAACAGTCATTTCACCAAACCGGAAGTGAAATGAGTTCGTCTCGCTCCTCCATCGTTCAACTAGAGCGGATATAAGGCAATCGTCGTGTCGAGACCATTTCCCGGGATCGGTGAACAGGGTTAAATTTTGACGGTGTAATAGCTGTATTTGTTCCTCGTTTAGTACCCACTCTTCAAGGTGCCTTGTGCTTTGAATTGTTTCCAAAACACCCCTATCGACACCGTCAAATACGTGCCTCGCGACGTGGTCATCGTCATCGTATAGGATTGATGTATCATGAGGTCCAGAGCTGAAATTCATACCTTTAAGAACAAAATATAATTATAAACCAACTTAGCGTCCATAATATCCATAATATTTACATTCCAAAACTATAACTGGATCTTTAACCTAGCTTACCAACACATTAGCAATAGTCATTATTTCAATGTATTAAAACAAATCCTCAATTCCCACCACTCCGAACGCTTAATTACGCTAGTTCCCACTGAATTTAGCGCCAACGTGGTTATATAGCAATATATAGCCCGATGGCCCCTACACCTCCAACACCTCAAAACCGCTTTAAAGTCAAGTTTTTAAATGTATTACGTCAATTATATACCAAATATATCAGGAAAAATTTTAAAGGGGGCAAGTTACCAAAACACCCGCTACTTATGCAAAATATCCCCTGGCAGTCATCGCCGGTGCGTCACAAGGTTCAGAACATCTGGAACAAAATAAGTTTTCGGGTGTCTCACACCCTTTCCTGAACTAAAAGTTATTTTAAGGTATGAATTTTAAGCTGGATCCTTCCTAGCAAAATAGCCCCCGATCAGCGGCAAATTACCGAAATGCCCCTGAGCGTTCACTATCACCCCAACGCCCCCGAACCAGCTTCAAAACAACATTTCAGGTGGTTTACTTACATTTCTGGACTAAAAAGTCGTTTGATGGACTTGGCACGGGAAAATTACCAAAACACCCCTACGCGCGCCACGTCAGCTTCAAAACAACATTTCAGGTTTTGTAATTATATTTCTGGACTAAAAAGTCCGTCAAAAAACTTAGCACTGTAAAATTACCGAAATACCCCTCTCGGGGCGGCGAATTACCGAAATGCCCCCTGGCATCAAAAAATATCAAAAGTGCTTCGAAATGCTACTTGAGGCTTCCTGAATTCATTCTTGACATAAAAAGTATTTTACGGAGGTTTCGCCCAAAAATCGCGAACCGGTGTCCGGATCAAGCGCTTAAAGGGCCGTTCGGCCAAAAAAATAGGTAACGGCTTCGGAATGGCCCGAATTCCTGGGGAATGGAACTTCCCAACATCCTAGGATTCTCATAAAAGTTTCGCGCGAAATCGCGCTAGCTTGATATTTTAAAATACACTGCAGAGTTACAAGGTTCCCCGTATCAGTTAACCCCTTTCCAGTCTTTGGAAAAATCTGAAATTTTTACCTGAGACAGATCCTTTAAGAATAACTAGGGTCTCTTTTTTGCATTTTGGCAAAATCTAGCTCTAGCTATTTTTTATAAATTCGTGAAAAACTGTCTATATTTGGCACCCTAAAAAATCGCTGTTTTGGAATCTATAAATGTAATACGCTGATTTGTATAAACCTAACATTGAATTATAAGGAAATTCAAAATACTTACTTGTTGTGACTTGATGTATTTAAAGAAAAAACTACCGATCTTCTAGCGGTTATCCACCGATCTTCTAGCGTAAAATTTTTTGATTTGTATTGTTATGGAGATTATGTAGGTGAGATATGAAGTACGAAGGAAGTTGGTAAAAGATGACAGAGTGCAGAAGAAGGGTTCGGGGGAGGGGATTATAAAGAGAGAAGTGAGGAAGAGAGAAGAAAAAAGACAGAAAAAAGTGAGGAAGGGTGGGTGTTTATGCGGTCAAAGGCTGCTGCAAAAAAAAAAATTCGGCAGAAGGACACCACGTTGGGCATCATGGGGGAGGGAAGGACGACACGTGGCATCGTGGGGAAGGACACCAGGTGGGGCATCACGCGGGGGGGCGCCACGTGGCAGGGCATCACGCGGGGGGGGGCGCCACGTGGTAGGGGAGGGGGGAGGGACCAACCGCGGGTTGTAGGAGCGGTTGGGCCCTGCGGATGAGGGGAGGGGACGCCACGTGGCAGAGGGAGGGGACCAACCGCGGGTTGTAGGAGCGGTTGGGCCACGTGGCAGGGGAAGGGGACGCCACGTGGCAGAAGGAGGGGACCAACCGCGGGTTGTAGGTGCGGTTGGGCCACGTGGCAGGGGGAGGGGACGCCACGTGGCAGAGGGAGGGGACCAACCGCGGGTTGTAGGTGCGGTTGGGCCACGTGGCAGGGGGAGGGGACGCCACGTGGCAGAGGGAGGGGACCAACCGTGGGTGGTACCGGCGGTTGGGCCACGTGGCAGGGGGAGGGGACGCCACGTGGCAGAGGGAGGGGACCAACCGCGGGTTGTAGGTGCGGTTGGGCCACGTGGCAGGGGGAGGGGACTCCACGTGGCAGGGGGAGGGGACGCCACGTGGCAGGGGGAGGGGACGCCATGTGGCAGAGGGAGGGGACCAACCGCGGGTGGTACCGGCGGTTGGGCCACGTGGCAGGGGGAGGGGACGCCACGTGGCAGGGCCATCGCCAATACAGCCGGTTGGCCATGCCGTTGGGCCACGTGGCAGGGGGAGGGGACGCCACGTGGCAGGGGCCATGGGGTTGGGCCACGTGGCAGGGGTGGGGGACGCCACATGGCAGGCATATTAATGCCAACCGCTGGTTGTGCATGCGGTTGGTGTCCTTTTTCTCTCTCTCGCCATTTTCTCACCATTTCTCGTGCCATTTCTCGTGCATTTTTTGCCATTAATGCAGTGGCCGTACACCTTTTTCGCCTTTTTGCGCCACGTGGCCCAACCGCTGCTCTTACCTGCAGTTTGGTGGAGAAATTGTTATTTCTCCACCGGTGGGTGTGGATCGGTCCCCTATATATATATATATATATATATATATATATATCTTCCTGGTGCATGTTAGGATTTCATTCCAACTGACACTTATCCACATGTCATTCTATATATATATATATATATATATATATATATATATATCTCTTCCTGGTGCATGTTAGGATTTCATTCCAACTGACACTTATCCACATGTCATTCTAATTAGCGAAATCCCGTCTTTTGATCAGCATGTAAAATGTTCTATCTAAAATGTTGGGAATTTTGGTCCTATCTATGTCCGCGATACTATATAGCGGACAGTCCCGCAGAAGGAAGAGTGTCCAACACTTCATTTTTTTTTGGTCCTGTTGGAATGTCCGCTCTATAGTATAGCGGACAGTCCAACAAAAAGTCACTCTCCAATACTTAGTTTTTTTTCGTCTTCATTTATGTCCGCTATATAGTATAGCGGACAGCCCAGCAGAAAGTCAATCTCCAACACTTAGTTTTTTTTCGTCTTCATTTATGTCCGCTATATAGTATAGCGGACAGCCCAGCAGAAAGTCAGTCTCCAACACTTAGTTTTTTTTCATCTTCATTTATGTCCGCTATATAGTATAGAGAACAGCCCAGCAGAAAGTCAGTCTCCAACACTTAGTTTTTTTTCGGTTCTATCTATGTCCGCTATATAGTATAGCGGACATCCGAACAGTAACAAAGTCTCCAAAACACTAGGTTTTCACACTTTGTTTCCCCCTGGTCAAAGCAAATCACATAGAACAAATCAAACACTCAAATCAACAAGACAACGATATCAGTCAATCAAATCAATCGCATTCAACACCGATCACATCTCAGTCAACACAAATGAAATCATCAAAATCGCAAACATTGTCAATTGTCAATTGGGGCCCTCATCCCCTGCGGGATCCCCCTCATTACACGGATTTACAATAAATCTAATAAGTCTAGGCCGGCCATTGATAATTTGCCAAGCCATCCTATAGCTAAAGCGGTCTATCGATTCTTGGCTCCAGACAGTATTCTTGAGGCTCTCAGACCGATAAATGTAATCCATGTACATGCAGACGAAGACGCCGCAGTCCGAGGAATTAAGTTGCTTGGGCCTACTCCTCTTCAATCGGAAAACAAGCATCGGCCTGGGCGGTGGCCTCTCTCGACGCTTACCATTGACCATGGCAGCAAATAGATTCTGCGAGAAACATAATAAGCGTTAAACATCAAACATAGCAGACATAATAAGATTAATCAGTTTTACAATATGCAAGTTACAATAAGAAGTAAACATGATCTTACCATGGCATCCAACTGGCCTATGCCTCGGTACATTTCAATCACAGGCATCACGTCGGTATCATCGTAGAGACTGTCGAGGACTGATACGTCTTCTATACCGGTTCATAGCAAACCAAGTACCAGTGGGCATTCCCTAAAAATGGGATTAGAAACACGTCGGCAACACTTGCGCTCACTGGACTATCCCTAGCAAGATATGCTTGTAGGTTAGGGGACGGTCTCCACTGGGGACCCTTTCTCCCTTCCTTGATTTATCCCAGTCGTGCCACTCTTGTACTAGGATGCTGATGAAAAAAAGCATCCAGATAAAAATGCGCGGACCGATGTTAGGATGCTCCCGACCCCTTTGCCTCAGAATTTGCACGTAGTGCGAGATGACACCGTTGTCTAACCAAATTCCCGGCGCCAGCGAGGATAGTTCTCTCCATGAGGCATTGTAATCCAAGCCCTGCGGGTGATCCACGTCATACGATGCTCCGTCTGGGGGGGCCCGCTAAAATAACGAGCTCGGATTAGCTCGCATTTATGCGGCTTTAGGGGCCTGGCTGGATGCCCTTTCGGATATTGCCCTCGGGGGTCGACCAGTTGCTTTTGCCCTCTGCAGGGGGGAAGAGCAACGGGAAATTGGCCTCCAATTCCTGGTTCATCCGGCTGATAATCGCCTTCGGGGGCCCCGGCCACTGATATTGCTCCCGGCCATTTCTTCTGCCGGCTGATATTGCCCTTCGGGGGCGCCAAGAGGTCCCGCCCACGGGACAATGGGCAGTGCCTCGTTGAAATCAAAAGGCCAGTCTTGCGTGACTTGACTCTGAGAGAAGGGTTGGGGTTCCGGGAACAAATTGAAGGAGGGGCCGCTGTAATCGGCCCACGACGCTTGAGCCTGTCCCATCCCCGCTACAGAGGGACCACCAACTCCCTGGCTCACCCCTGAAGCCTGTCCGGAGGGATCACCGTATCCCTGGCTGACGCCCGTATAACCCATTCCCGGGCTATCGATTGAAGACTGTCCCGATGCTTGGCGCAAAAAATTCCCGCAGCCTAAAGCCAATGCAGCAGCCTGTTGGCAAAGATCCTCGCCCATTGCGCTCACCAGATCCTTCCGCTCACTCAACTTCTGGAAGAATGCAAGCGAGGCATTAACCTACATCCAAAGAGATAAAAAATAAGTAACTTCAATCAGACATTTATATTCAACAAATTCAAGACAAGTCAGACTTGTTGGGCAACTTACGAGATTGTATGCCATACGCTCATCGATCTGACCCCTAGGCGCATACCTCTCCCCACGTTCAAAGTTTACTGGGGCTACTCTCCTCCGCGTGATGCGGTAGTACCACTCATGGTACTGTTCGATGCTGATAACGGGGTCTGGCTCCGAGACGATGGCCGCCAGTGTGTCCTGCCAAGAAGTCCAAAGCTCTATTTCGGCCGCGCACAATTCGTACGCATTGGCCTTGCCAAACCGCCCTACATCCGGTGGGTTCCTGTTAACCCTCATATCTGGGGCATCGACTGGCAAACCCTGCTCCAACTCAAAATGGCGCATTGCTCGGTCTGGCAGCTGCCACTCTGCGACCTCGAAGTGGATCAGGGGTGTGCGCTGCAACCCGGAGAGCGTGAAGACGAACGACTCTCCCACCCGTCGCGCCAAACGTATGTACGGTGCCCAACGCATTTGGCCCGGAGATAGACGGTCGAACTCCCCTCGATAGTACGTAATGTTGTGATGGGGATCGACTCTCCTCGGTAGTGGCTAGCCCTCCGGCTGTACTCCCAAGCACACAACCGAGGCCACACTTTATCGGTTCCATCCCTACGCGTTGGTGCACCGGGAGCAAGGTGTTCATAAGACCACACCTGAGAACATCAAAAAATTATATTTATATCGTCGATTCAACAAAAGCAAAAAAAAAAAAACAATAACGAAGACAAGATTTATATGATATACCTGCAATAGCGAGAGACATGCACATATGGCTTTGGAGTCGGGCCTCGTTGCCTTGTGCAATGCTCGGTACAGATACGAAAGAACCGCTGCACCCCAGGCATAATCCCCAACCTCAGCCAGGTTACCCAACAACGGTAAATATTTCACGCTGACCGTGTTCTTCGACGTCGTTGGGAATAAAATTGCCCCCATCACCCACAAGAGGAAGGCTTTGTGTACAGCACAAGCTCACGGCCCGTATAGTTTTCCGGCAAAACCCCGTAGGTATCTACCAACCACTTCAACTTTATACCACCAGTGCTAAATTGATCCTGGGGTATCGAAGTGAAGAAGTCCCTAGCGGTTCTCTTATTCGTTGCTTCTGACGGAGGAGCAATTACCGGCCGCCCCGTCACCGGCAACCCTAAGATGAACCCTACATCTTCTAGGGTAATTGTCATCTCTCCGAGCGGGAAGTGAAACGTATTCGTTTCACTTCTCCACCTCTCAACAAGGGCACCTATCAAGGCCCGGTCAAGCTGTTGAAAGATCTGCCCATGCGTGAAAATCCCAAACCCAATTCCACGCAGTATCCTTTTCTGGGCTTGTTCAATTTCCATGATGTGAACTCGCGAGATACTTCTACGGTGGTGAGAAGTTCTCTTTCCTACAAATTAATAATACAATTTAAGCAAAACAAACGGTATATACAACGTTCGTAAGAATAAGAAAGTTGATAAATAATGTATCTTACTCCACCATCCCATATGAGCGTACTGATATGGTTGGCTTGGTCGTATAACACGGATGGATCTTCTGGTCCAGGGTTAAATTCTATTTTTTGCAACTGAAATTATGGAAAAACCTTCTCAGTTTGGATTTTACGTTTTTGGATTTTGATAATCGCTCGCAAAAATACGACTCTAGCACATGCATAATACATAGGCCGCAAGCACATGCATAATGCATACAATGTTAGCATATGTACTCATATGTATAATAGATATATATACATATACGGAATCGAATTTTACAAACGCTAGCACATGAACAAAAACATACATATGTTGCAAGCGCAATATTCATCACAACAATCGATTACAAACAAAAAAAAGTAAAGATTTTGTGAACATACGTGATCAATTTAGGGTATTAAAGGTGTTCTTAAGACGGAATTGCTGCGCCGATCTGCTTGCCAACGCCGCTGGAAAATTTTGTGAGTAAAAAGAGTGGAGAAGAGTGTCGTAGTTACTGTTTTGTAAACCTATATTGATCGTCCGCTATACAGTATCGCGAATGGTATTATGTCCGCGATACAGTAACGCGGACGGCTATTACTGTATATTGACTGTTCGCTATACAGTATGGCGGACACTGTTGACGTGATAGGTAAGGACAAGATAGCCATCAGTGCCGAAAGGAGCGACGGGACAGGACCTGACAGGTGTCAGCGCGTACCGTCCGCTACACTGTATAGCGGACGCCTTTTTGCTGTCTCCCGTCAGGCCTTTGATGCTGTCCACTATACAGTGTAGCGGACAGGCGCGGAGGGGTAAAAAGGTAAAAAAGTCGGTCCGTTACACTGTATGGCGGACGTCTGACGGTTTTCAAAAAAGGCACGATCTGGGCCGTCCATCTTTCAAGATGGACGGTCAGATCGCGCTTGCAACTTAACTCCATTTGCTAACGCGAGCAATGGATCAGCTCCCATATATATATAGTCGATCCCTATCTACTGGTGGAGAAATAAATATTTCTCCACCACATATCTGGCCATCCACGTGTACCCGTGGATGGCCCAGATTTGTCTTTTTTTCTACCTAAAGTGCTAACCGCCACTCTTATGGGCAGTTAGGGTAAAAGCCAGATATACCATTTCCCTTGCAAAATCCACTAACCGCCATTCTTTGGGGCAGTTAGTGGCCCACCATTAATCCCTAACCGCTACAAAAAAAATGGGGGTTAATGGCCCACATTTATGGCTGGCAGGCCAACATAACCACCACAAAGAGTAGTGGTCACAGTGGGCCCTAACTGCTACTCTTTGTAGTGGTTACACGGGCTCTTTTTCTTTCCTTCGACAGATTCATTCCCCCTCTCTCTCTCTCTCTCTCTCTCTCTCTCTCTCTCTCTCTCTCTCGCTTCTTTCTCCATCATCTTCATCCTTCCAATTCAAAAAATCCTACGCTAGAAGATTAGTGGATAGTAGCTAGAAGATTGGTGAAAATATTCTTTAAATAGATCAACTTTAAAGCAAGTAAGTATTTCAAATTTTCTTCTATAAATTCATGTTGATTTCATGAATTGAAACTTCTTTATCTTTCAATTGGCCTTTATTTTAGGTTTGAATTGTGTTCTTATCATAAACTCAAATTAGGGCTTTTTTAGAAATTGAAATTGGGGAATGAGTGGCTTACTCTATGTATGGATTGAAATTAGGAATTGAATTAGTAGCTTTTAGGTTTTGAAATTAGGGTTTTGCTTGAGATTCAAATTAGGGGTTTTTATGTTTTTAAAATTGGGATTTTTTTAGGGCTGTAAATTAGGGCATTTTTAGGGCTCAAAATTAGGGATTTTTTAAGGGTTCAAAATTGGGGATTTTTTAGGGATTTAAAATTGGGGGTTTTTTTAGGGCTTCAATTTGGAGGTTTTTTAGGACTTAAAAATTGGGGGGTTTTTTTGGGCACCAAATTAGGGCATTTTTAAGGCTCAAAATTGAGGGTTTTTTTATGGCTTTAAAATTGGGAGTTTTTTAGTGCTTCAAAATTAGGAATTTTTTGGGGCTTCAAATTGGGATTTTTTAATTTTGGGAAAATTGGGAGTTTTTTAAGGCTCCAAATTAAGGCATTTTTAGGGCTCAAAATTGGGGATTTTTTAAGGCTTCAAAGTTGGGAATTTTTTAGGGCTTCAAATTGGGCAGAGATTTTTTAGGGCTTCAAACTTTGGAGTTGATTTTAGATTATGTGTTCTTGTTTTAGTTTTAGGATGTAAATAGTATGCACGCTAAGTTGATTTATGATTATATTTTTTTCTTAGAGATATGGAGTTCTACCCCAGACCTTATGATCCATCAATCTTATAGGATGATGATGACCACGTCGCGAGGGACGTATTTAACGGTGTGGAAAGGGTGTTTTGAAAATAATTCAAAACATAAGTCACCTCCAAGAATGGCACTAAATGAGAAACAACAGGAAATATTAAATTGTCAGGGTTTCTCTTTGTTCACTTTCCTTCCTTGTTGGTCTCAGCACGACGAATGTCTTATATCCGTTCTAGTTGAGTGATAGAGGAGTGAGAAGAACATATTTCACATCTGGTTTGGTGAAATGACTGTTACATTAGAGGACATCGGCTTTATACTTGGACTTCCATGTTACGGCAGACCCATTATTTCGAGTAGGGCGTCTGCAACGGTAGCTCAGCTTGCTAGGCAATATTTTTTGGGAATTCTGAAGGAAGCCCTTACATTAAATGGCATCAAACTTAAGTGGCTAAGAGAGCAGTATGGCGTGCTACCTAATGCATACACTCCTCATGATTTGGAGACATATATGAAAGCATTCTTGATGTACGTTATTAGAGCTGTATTACTTCTGACTCATTCGAAAAATATGGTAAAGTATATGATGTTCTTGGATGAACTTGAGGAGATTCAGTCAGGAGGTTCAACTTTATTTGTGCACCTATATCGAACACTGCATAAAGCTACAAGAAAGGGTGCCAAGTCCATTGCCACCTACCTGACCCTATTACAGGTATGAGTATTTATATTCTTGGTTGACTTGTCAATATATTCATGATTAATTAATAATTCCATACAATGTTTGCATTCACAGATTTGGTCTTACGAAAGGCTACCCACAGGTGGTCCACGGCGGTGAGGTGATTCTGATAAGACGTGGCCTAGGATGTTGGCTTGGGAGCACGGCTTCCCACATACGCCCAATCGGAAGAGACGGGTAGACCCCCATCACCATCTAAAGTTCTATCGGGGGGAGCTAGAGATATTAGAGGCATCACAGGTGAAGTGGCAGCCCTACTACAAGGTGATGCAATGGCTAGATCTGTGGTGTTGGCAACTTCCTGTGTCGTATGTGCTGGCAGGTTTGGTTAGGGTGCCGTTCATCCATTTTGAAATATGTGAGTTTCAGATTCCTGATCGAGCTACGAGGCAAGCTAGATGTCTACAAGGGATACCAAAACCCATTGTAGACATGCGGCCATATAGGAAGGGCTGAGGGCTAAACTTTGTGGTTCCTGATGCCTTGGATGTGTTGAGCGACGAGGTGCAACAGTGAAATACATGGTAAGAAACATACGATAGCCTTGTATCGATGAAGAACACGGGCACCAGTATTGAGGAATACCTGAAATGGTTTCTCAGGGTGACACGCACGAGGGTGAATTGCCCTTCCCAGGCGAAGAAAACAACGTACAAGCCACATGTAATTATCGACTAGTTTTGGGCGTTGAACATTGTATAAGTCATTTTCTTCTGGTTCAATTTTTATTTGTATTATTGTCGACCATGCCTGCAATGACTATCCATATTCTCCATGCATGTTTTTTAGGTTGACATGTGCAGTAAGGTGTTCAAGCAACTAAAGGAGTTTGATTGGTTTGTCGGGCACGCCCCTGACAGTATCAAGAAGTCCATTGAGAGGTACATGACTGAAGTTCACAACTTCAATAATACATATCGAGGTTACCAGGGGGAGCTGTCTATTCGCTTGCCAGTTGACGCGTACGGTTCTCAGCCCCAGAGTCAGGTGACCCAAGCAACTCCCCAGAAGTGCCCAATCATCCGTTCGGAGAAAGGAAAAGTGACGAAGCCATTGAGGCTGGCCAAGCAAGATTGGATCGACGAGCATTACTTCAGGCCTAAGCCAAGGGCTACAACAGACTTTTCTATTTTGGACATGGCCGGTTCGTATTACCTAGGTCACGAGGACATCAAAATGTTGGTGCCGAAAATAGATCTTGCAAATTTTGTCATGGACGCCTACACAGATCTGCTCCAGGTTAGAGAGCTGCAGTATAACCCTTACGCAGGTTTGAACCTCTCATTTTATGTTTATCGTGTGAAAAACATGAATAATTTGACAGAATGGAGGAAGAGGTGAGGGAAGAACAAGGGTGCATGTATATCCTCACCAAACTTGTAGGGCATGTTGAGGTCGGACAATCAATGTCACGAGTCTGAAGCGAACATGATCATGATATCTCATATAGATGCAAGCCACTTCTTCTTATTAGTTTTGTATCCTGCGAGGAAAATGGTCCACATATATGATAGCCTGAGGGAGGACGGACCTGGTCAGCAGCTGGCGGAGATGTACAAAAAGTACATCAATGCAGTGGTTAGTCTAGAATTCGGAATTAATTTTGCATTATGTCATCATTGAAACATTGTTGATGTTTTTTTACGCTTATTGCAGACTACTATCATTCTACTAGATGTACGCCATTATTTGGGAGAGGTCATCACGAGCAATCCTACGATGGATCCTTGGACGGTCGAGATGATACATGTAATACCCCGACCCGAGCCTTGCTATTGTCTAGCCGGTCAATTAAAATTTCAGCGACGATTTTCATACGCAATACGTTGGTCGATTTGCATTGACGACATTTTGTAGGTAACTTTTAGCGACTAAATTTTTAAGAACCATAAGTTATAAATTATCGATAGCCATTATAAGTTATACTGATTGAGTTCTTTAGTGACACATAGTGCAAATGATATTTTTGGAGACCTTTAGCGACAAATTGGTGAATACTAGACATTATGATTCTTAGCAAAACTTTTGAAAACATAAGTTATAATTTAATGATTGCAGTTATAAGTGATACCGATTTATGCATTTAGTGACGATTAGTGTCTACACATTTTATTAGCGTACCCGAATTTTTATCAACAACTATTAGTGGCGATTAGTAAAGCAGCGTTAATAATTTATTTAAAACATTGTAGTCAACTCTATATTTTTAGAAGGAAACCAGATAAGAATAAATGAAGGGAATTAAGGGTGCTTTTTTGTTATGTTACAAATTAGGGTATTTTTTTAATTATTATATATATACACGTATCTATAGGTCAGCCATCCTTAGCTTTGTTGGAGACTTATTTCGGCAAAGAGAGAGATACGGAGAGGAGAGAAGAGAAGAGAACGGATAGAAGAAGAAATTCTTCCGGCAATCGAGATTAGTTTTTTTTCGGTATGTTTCTAACCCTTATTTTTTCCTCTAGTTAATGATTTAATGGGGAAATTGGATCTGGGTTTTGAGAAGTCACCGTGAGTGTTTTTGCGTAAGTATTTGGGTGCGCAAGTGGGTGTGTGTCCATGTAATTTCATGTATGTGCTGTGCTCATATTTGGGTGTAAGCAGAGAAAGGGTGGACTGTGCTGTGGGGTGTGTGTGTAAGTGATATATTCATGTGTGTTTTCTTGTGTACGTGAGTGGAGGAGTAAGGGAGAAGAGGGGCTGTCAAACAGCCCCATGAATGTGTCTATGAATGGAGGTGCAAAAAAAAACTGTACATGTGACTGTGAATATATGTGGGTTCATATGGGTGTACATGCATGGGAGAGTGTACATATGGGTGTAAAGAGCAAGGAGAATTTGTGGGAGTCAGTGGGTATTGGGTGTTTCTTTTGCATGTGTTATATGTCTGTCTATGTAATGAGGGATCAAAAGAGGGAATCGTGTGAGTGTAAAAATGTGGGTCTTGATGTGTGATTGTGCATGGGTAACAATGTGAGGTTTTGAGTGTGTATAAAAGAAATGGAAACGAGCAAGACAGGAACAGCCATTGCCATGAAGTGGTTGGTGTGTGTTTGGATGATTGGTGCACATCATAGTGCATGTAGTTATAGCAGCCAAATGTGTGTAATGTGTGTGTGTGTGTATGTGTGTGAGGAGAGGTCTTCGTGGGATGGAAAATAGGTGCAAGATAGCTCATGTATGAGTGGGTTCTGGGCTCGTTGGACAGTTTCTTCTTGGAGCTGGATAAATGAGACGGTCAGGGCTGATGTGTGGACACCCATGGTGCCATGAGAATGAGGTACAGGTGAGTGTTTCATGTGTGTGTGTAGTGTTGTGTGCAGTGGAATTATTGTAGGTGTGTGCGTGTGTAAATGGGTGTGAGTGGTTGTGAGTATATGTTGTGGGTGTTAGAGTTTAGTGTGCTATGTGTATATACAGATGAGTGTGGATTGCACCTTCACTGAGTTAGACAAAATGACCAGCCATTTTACGCATCATCAAGTTGGTGAAAGAAACTCCGACAACGACGGGGGTGTTTGGATTTGAAGGCTGCTTTGATCAGTTTTGGTATTCACAGTTTAGCGACAACAATAAGGTATTAAACTTTGATGTGGTTTGGATCCATAATGTGGTTCGGTCCATAATGTGGTTCATATTTGTTACTTATATGGTGCCAGCAGCTTGGTGTTTATTGAAGGAGAAAGAGATTAGACTCCTCAATATGCAAGAGAAGGATGATGAATGATTTGTGTTACTGTCTATGGTCCATGGAGATGGAGAGGAGAATTTTAAGAAGGTATGTACATAAATATGGGTAGGCAAGTAATAAGATTCATGGGAGTTGTGGGGTCATGTGGTTCTGGTACAAGAGGGCGAAGCTGAGTTTGCATGAAGAAGGTGCTGTAGAGAGAGGGAAAGCTGTGGTTTTAAATTAAACTCAAAAGTGTTGCTAAAAGTTATTCTATTCCAGCAGTTTCTTTTCAAATTTTTAAAACATATCTAGAAAATTATTTGGACAAAACTCAAAGAAGTAACTTATATTAATTTTGCAGGATGTACACACAGTAAAACATTTTAGATTTTTCTGAGCTCGGGAAGCATGCTAAGTAATTTTATTCATAAAAGAGATTTCGGTGAATTTTAGAATAGTAAATTAAGTTATTAAATTTCGTAACTCCTACAATAATCTTATATAGCTAAGATAAGGTAGTTTCTAAAGTTTTTAAAGTCGTTTGTTGTTTTAACATCGTCAGCTGCGTAGCACTCAAGCGATTGACGCGTAACGCTTCACTATTACAATAGTTTGCAAAATTATTTTTAGAATCTCTTATGGGAAAAATTAGCGAAAGTACAAATCAAAAAATTCCCTTATTTTTGTGAAACCTACAACGTGGAATTTTCTCAGATTTTTCTGGGCATGGGAAGTGTCTCAAACAAATTATTCTTAAAACAAGTTTTTATAATTATTTAACATAGTAAACAAAATTATTTTTAGCCTACAATTTTATAGGCTCTAAGATTACGGTGACGCTTAAATGTCTAAAATTTTGTGGCATTCCGGTGCCGTTCGATATATTTTGGAGCATGAGCATTAACGCTCAATTTAATGAGTAGTTTAGGGCTCCGAGCGAAAAATTTTCGGAACAACCGTTCTTGTCTGAAAAACCCATCAGTGTCTAAAAAGACTCTTTTAGGTTATATATCTAGGTGGATAATGGTACGTTAGGCATCGGGAGCGAATAGGTAATTTTACAAAAGTCGAGGGGTGGTTGGGTAAATTTTACACTCACTAAAGAGAAACCTAATACTTAGGCGTACTCGAGTGACAATGAATGACATCCGTGTGGTTTGTTATTTAGGTATCAGTAGAAAAGGGATATGGTGTTGACCGATGACGCTTTCGGGTTAAAGCACGTATAGGGATATAAAGAGGAAAATAATGGCATTGAAGGTTCTTGAGCCGGATGTATAACAGCATGATCGTCGCTTCGGAGATTTTGATATGAGAAATACGTAGCGTCAGGTAAGTGGCCCTTTGATTCAACTAGTATTTTTATATGCAACGTATATGTTCATCTACTGTTAAAAAATGTGTTGCTTATTAATATTTACCATTTTAAGTACGTTTAACCGCTCTGGCTTAAATTAACAAAAAGGTTTTAGTGTTTTATTCTCGTCAAAGAAAAACCAGACCAGCATGTAAATGATGTTTTGCCTAGAAACTGAACTGGAACTTGGATTTGAAATGTTTTGTTTTGACGTTATTGTGAATATTGAACATCTTGATGATTATTGAAAGGATGTGAGGATGATTAAGAATCAATTGATGAGTGATTTTGTTCACGATGAACCCAAAGGGGGTTTTTGGTTTACTCGATTGCTGTGCCTTATATCCACGGGGGAAAGTTGGACTTTGGGCCCTGGTCAACGGGGCTTGTACGTTGATGCATAGTACTGTTGCTCGTGGTTCGCCCTTGCGTCCACAGAATTTTATTCCGAACGGAGGAGGGATTTCGGGCCCTAGTCAGTGGGGCCTGTACGCTGACCGCAGCATATCGTTTGAGCTAATGTTGGGATCGAACTGGTTGTCATGAGTTTTGTGCTAATGATTTTATACTTGAGTTTTTGGTTTAATGTACTCTATTTTGTTTTACCAGATGATTACCAACTTTATGATTTTATATGTATTAATGTGGCAATTTTATAAAGTGAGTTATTTTCTACATGCTTTGGTCCACCTAGTTGAATCATTGGTTACTTACTGAGCACATGGAAGCTCATCCCTTACTTATCATTTCAGGTTTGAAACTAAGGTGATGGTGACGGGCATGGGAAGGAACATTTTGGCACTGAACTCCGGAGACTGTATTGGTTGAGTCGCTAAAGATTTAGATTGTTGGATTAGTTTAGTTGTTAACAAATCATTGTTATGATGAGTGTTAGCATAAATGTTGTATTCAAGTATGAAAATGTAATTTAAGTGATAGAAGTTTTAATTTCCACTACGGCATATGTTGGTTTTAGCGAGTAAGGCCTGGCAGAGCCCTTGGTTGGAGTCCATTGGGTCTGCGGCCGGTTACGTGCCTAGCTCGCGGGCTTACCCGTGGGTTCGGGTCGTGACAATACAGGACCTACCAAAGCAATATAATAGTTACGATTGCGGTGTTAATGTGCTCAAGTACATGGACTACCTAGCTCGTGCGGAGGTGCTTGAATCTACATCTTGGTCTCGGAGGGATGCGCTGATATTTAGATATAGGATAGCTTGGGAGCTCAAAAAGGGTGTAACTAGACGTCTTCATTACTATTATTTTGAGATGTAGCTAGGCGTTTGCCTTATTATTATTGTTGTTGAATTTTGGATGTTGAGGTTTGAAATTGGATTAGCTCAAAAAATGGTGTAGCTAGATGTCTTCCTTACTATTATTTTTGAGATGTAGCTAGACGTTTGCCTTATTATTATTATTATTGCTAAATTTTGGCTGTTGAGGTTTAAAATTGGATTGTTGGATTTTCCAAATTGGGATTGGATTGTTGAGATAGAGAATATGACTGCCTTCTTCCAATTAGAAGCCCTAAAAAAAAAAACCTAACAGCTACAAAGAGTGGCGATTAAGGATGCTTGCCATTTTCAGTGAAAATTTAAAAAAAAAAATTGGGCTTCTTACACTTTAGGAACACTAATTAGCCCCTTTCTATGACTTTCAGTGGAAATTAAGATAAATTTTTTTTTATTTTTCAGTGTCGCCCCTTCTCTGGCACACTTAAGAGTCAGTTTCATAGCTTCCGGTAAATTATTTATTTATTTTTTGTATTCTTACACTTTAGGCACACTAATTTGTCATTTTCTATGAATTTCAGTGAAAATTGAGACAAAAATTTTTTATTGGTTTTTCAATGTTCCCCCTTCTCGGGCACACTTTAGGGCCAGTTTCATAGCTTCTAGTAAATGTTTTTTTTGGGCTTCTTACAATTTAGGCACACGAATTAGCTCCTTCTATTGGTTTTTCAGTGTTGACCTTTCTCGGACACACTTTAGGACCGGTTTCATAGCTTCCGGTAAAAAAAAATTCTTTTTTTTAGGCTTCTTACAATTTAGGCACACTAATTAGCCCATTTCTTTGAATTTCAGTGAAAATTGAGACAAATTTTATTTTTTTTGGTTTTTCAGTGTCGCCCCTTCTCGAGCACACTTTAGGGCCGGTTTCCTAGCATTTGGTGATTTTTTGTTGGGTACACTAACATTAAGGTTCAACACACCCAATCTCAAATTATGCAGTAAAGATTAACAATTAAAGTTCAAATTAAACATTAACCCTAACACTCTTCTTCATCATCGTCCTCCTCGACCATACCATCAGGTTCGATACCTAAGACGTTGTAGTGGCCCACCTCTTCTCGAACACGTCAACCGTTAATGATTTCTTGACACATGTAGTAAAGTCACTCTTGAATGTCGAATGGTTTGTATATACATTGTGAAGTCGTTCGGGATATTTGTTGCTTACGTGCCATGTGCATAAGCCATGATGAGTATCTGGAAAGACCTTAGCGATTATTTTTTTCATTGCGAAATCCTGGTCAGAAATGATGATTTTTGGAGGAATATGATACATTACTTCAAGCCACGTGTCAAATAACCACGTAAATGATTCCTCTGTCTTATCACTAAGCAGGGCAAAGCCAAACAAGATTAATTGGTAGTGGTGGTTCACCCCAGTAAATGGAGCAAAAGGCATAGAGTACTTATATGTGCGGTATGTGGTGTCAAACGTCACAATATCACCAAAGTTTTGGTAAGTAGCTCTAGAACGAGCATCCACCGAAAATATAGTACTAATGCGGTTCTCATCATCCAATTGGAGACTATAGAAAAGTCAGAATTCTCACCCTGAAGGCGCTTGAAGATATCAAGTGTAATTTGAGAATCACTCTTATTGAAAGACTCTCTCCTCTGAGCACAAAGTTCATTTCGAAGGTCTACTTCGTTAAAGCTCAACTTGTCAACCCCCCCCCCCCAGCCTGGCTTGAGAAAACCCCCATCATTCTAGAAGGTGAAATTTTAGCCTCAACCATTATAAATATCAGTTGTCAGTGTGCCGCACTTATTTGTCGGTGTGAATGAATTTGACCGACCTTACTATGGGTTATCAATTGATGATTATGTCTCAACTCGACTCCCGTCACAACCCAATGGTTTTCACTTTTCCGGTATACTACATACACATGGGTCTTGCAGCCGGTAACCAGAAATGTGTCCCTTTTTTTGTCTTGTTAACCCTTCATCACTGATCCGAACCGCCGGGGGTACATGCGGTGCTCCTCTAAATAGTCGGGAACAATTTTGATCTATTTTGGCCCGTTCTCTAGCCATCTTAATTAACACTGAAACCAAGTTTTTTCGAATATGCTCTAGAGTATGTTTCAACTTCGTCCAATATTTGAAAAACTTGACCTTTGTAAGGTGGATCAGAATCTTCACAAAAATTATTTCTTCCAATTGCATCCATATTTATATTAAAATCTACACAAATATCTTTTTCATAAATTCTCAAAACATCATAGAATTAAATGAAAAGAATTGAAAAGAAACTCATGAAATGAAAAGGAAAGGAAAAACATACTATACACTATTGTTGCTTTCAATTGTCTCCTCCTTCGAGATAATTTCTCCAATTTTGGCTTCAAGATAATATCACCAACACTTTGGATAAACTAGCGTCAAGATAAAAACGTACTAAATCTAATTGAACTTGGGTTCTTGCTAGAGACTTAAAGTTTGTCATGATGGAAGAATTTAATTGAGTTTTTGTTTGGGGTTGATGGAAGATTGTAGTGGTGAAGATATGGGAGTTTAGGGTTTATGGAGGATGAAGAAATGGTTAGGGCTCGAAAGTGAATAAGTGGAGGAGAGGGAGGGGGAGAGAGAGAGAGAGAGAGAGAGAGTGAGTGAGTGAGTAAAAACGAGATAGAGGGGGAATGAATCTGCTAGGTTTAGAAGAGGAGGAAGAAAGGGAGCCCGTGTAACCGCTACAAAGAGTAGTGGTTAGGGCCCACTGTGACTGCTACTTTTTGTGGCGATTACGTGGGCCTGCCAACCATAAATGTGGGCCATTAACCCTCATTGTTTGTAGCGGTTGGGGATTAATGGTGGGCCACTAACCGCTGCAAAGACTAGCGGTTAGTGGATTTTGCATAAGAAAGGGTATATCTGGCTTTTACCATAACTGCCCATAAGAGTGGCGGTTAGCACTTTGGGCAGGAAAAAAAAAGACAAATCTGGGCCATCCACGGGTACACGTGGACGGCCAGATATGTGGTGGAGAAATCTTTATTTCTCCATCGGTAGATAGAATCGGCTCATACATATATATATATATATATGGGAGCTGATCCGTTGAGAGCGCTAGCAAAATAGGAGATCTTGCTAGCGCGATCTGGCCGTCCATCCCAAAGGGATGGACGACCCAGATCGCTTATTTTTGCGGCGCTGTCAGTCGTCCGCTACACAGTGTAGCGGACCGACCTTTTACCATCTTGCCCCTGCTCCCCCGTCCGCTACACAGTGTAGCGGACGGCTTTCTTGGCCCCACATTGACAGCCAAAAAGTCGTCCGCTACACTGTCTAGCGGACAACTGACAGCATTTCCAGACGGATCTGTACCTTCATTTCTACACACGCCAATGTTGTTGGAAATAGGAGATCTACACAGTATCGCGGACAGTACTTCTATACCCAAAAACTTCCTCAAGCTCCTTCAGCTACAATTTTCTTCTCCTTTGGACTTGCTTCCATTTTCAGCTCCCTTCAAGTTTCGAGTAACACTTGCTTCAAGCTTCACTCAAGCAAGGTAAGTTTGCGAATGGTGAAGTTTTCTTTATGGATTGACTGGTAAAATATAATTTTATTTTATTTGGACAAAAAAGTATAGATTTTTTTTATGTTCTAGAAATTTGTCACTGTATTCATCAATTTGTGATGTTCTAGACATGATGTTCATAAAAAAGGTATAATTTGTTAACTCTAAATAAATTCATTATAGTTTAATTCAATTTTTTTGGCATGATGAATTCGTCTATTTATCTTAGTAATTTTAATTTGTTATGTTCAATAAATTAATAATTGTTAATTTGGAGACACTTTCAGGGGTTATGCATACGGTATGTTTGTCATCCTAAATTGGTCTATTCGCCAAGGTAATTTTTAGGTAATATTTTCAGTTAGAAATGCCATTTGATTGTTAAGCATAGTCTATTTCTACACAGGGTTAGTTTTGGCATTAGAATAAAGACTACAAGAACAAGCAACGTAACAAAAAAGATATGCTCTCGCTTATACGAGTGTCATAGGGGCAGAAATCCACAGCAAAATGAGACACGCGTAGGCAATGATGACAGTGATGACGAAATAGGATATTCGCGTAGAAGACGGGACTGCTTTGAGCGCACAAATTGCCAGGTCAAGATGTTCGTAAGCTACAAACCCAATCATGATCATTGGCTTATTACCAGCCTGGAACTGGCACACAATCACCCGTTAGTAACTCCTTCTAAGGTGAGTCAGATGCATCAACACAAGAAGATGGGTAAGGTCGCGAGGAGCCTAATTCACACAATGAGCAATGCGCGAATTAGACCTACTGAGATTGTTAATGTTCTTGCTGAACAGGCTGGGGGAATTCAAAATTTAAACTTTAACACGACAGACGTTCGTAACGCGGTCCGAACCCATAGACGAGCCGCGTATGACCTCAATGATGCGCAATCGACAATGAGCCTATTGAAACGGATGCAGATGGAGGACCCGCAGTTTACCTTCGATTATAAACTTGACGACGAGCATCGAGTTAGTACAATTTTTTGGGTCGACGGTCGTTCGAGGCTAGCTTATAAGCATTTTGGGGATGTCGTGACTTTCGACACCACATACCGTACCAACAAGTACTCGATGCCGTTCGCTCCTTTCACCGGCGTCAATCATCATTATCACTCCATCCTGTTCGGGTTCGCCTTGTTAAGGGACGAGAGCGAGGGTTCTTTTGTATGGTTGTTTAGGACGTGGCTGGAAGCAATGAACTTCAAAGCACCCAAAGTGATCATCACCGATCAAGATTTGGCAATGAAGAAGGCTATTGCGACCGTCTTCCCAGACACCCGGCACAACTTGTGCACTTGGCACATAAGCAACAAATACCCTGAACGTCTGCATCACGTGTACGCAAAGTATCCAGACTTTAAACAGGATTTTGACAAGTGCGTTACCAAGTCGTTAACGATTGAGGAATTCGAGGAGAGGTGGGAAAAGCTTGTTCGGGATTACTCATTGCAAGACAACGAGTGGCTCCAGCACTTGTACGAGCGCAAAGAGCAATGGATTGGCGTTTACACGAGGAGGTATTTTTCAGCGGGCATGAAAACGACGGGCAGGAGTGAATCTATGAATGCCACGTTCGATAGTTATGTGGGTACAGCTACCAATTTGAAGACTTTCGTTGCATCCGCACAAAAAGCGGTAGCTTCGTTGTTCGTAAAAGAAAGGGCTGCCGACTTTGCAACAACGTACAAACAAAGGAGAAGGTTGCTCGAGACCCCGCTGGAGCTGAACGGTGCCAAAGTCTATACGAAGGAGATCTTCTTGCTATACCAAGTAGAGCTGCAAAAATCGGGACGATACAGTATAAACAAGGTGGCAGAAATGTCTACGCGTGAGTACAAGGTTTATTCGCTCGTGAATGACCTCGTCCCTGAGAAGCTGCGCAGAATTTATACGGTGAGCCATGACACATTGACGGATTCGGTGACATGTGTTTGCAAGAAGTTTGAGTTCCATGGCATCCTGTGTAGACACATTCTGCGGTTTTTCACCCAGAAGAATATCAGGACAATCCCCGATAAATACGTCCTGCCACGGTGGACGAAAGGTGCAAACAGGTTGCACGGTACCATTGCCTTTCCGGAGCACCCGTATACTGACTTTGAAGAATCAGAGACGTTGCGGTATAATCATCTGGTGACAATGTTCACCCGTTTGTCCGTAAAAGGTGCTGCTACAATGGCCGGATATAAACATCTCCTCGAGGTAGCTCAGCAGCAAGAGCCCATCGTCGACCAGTTGGAAGCAGCTTCAGTCAGCAATGCGGTTGACACTGAGCCTACAACGGGATCAGAAGATGACGAGCCGGGGGAGGAAGACGACAATGATATCCGGCCTTTGGATCCAATTATATCGCAGACGAAAGGACGCAAGAGATCTATGTGGATGAAGGTGTGCATTGTGCAACAAAATGACCGACCATGACAAGCGGAACCATTACAAGGCACTGGGGATAAGTCCAGGGGTGAGGAAGAAGCAGCTGCAGTGGACCTTTAGTTTTTTTGTATAAGCCATCAAGATTGTTTGACATTTGTAATAATACGTAATATTTGATGAGATTAGCTTCTTATTACCGAAGACTGGAAGGTTATTTCTGATGGACCCATTCACAGATTAACTTTAAAAAAAAATTCGCTTTCCCGTCCGCTACACTATGTAGCGGACGGCGCACCAGAGACGAACATTATTGGGATTGTAAAGTGTCCGCGACACAATAGAGCGGACAGAAAACTGTTGGTATGCCTTATGTCCGCTACACAATGTAGCGGACGTCAAACTCCTATTAATTACCAATCAGAACGGCCTCTCTTTTTTCACCCGTTTCTCTCTCTCTCTCTCTGCCTCCAACGTCTCACCCACCCGCGACCCCCTCTACGGCGACCGTCCCCATGGCTTCTGCTTCGGTGAACAGGCACTTCTTCAAGGTCATGGTGCCTGGGTTTCATACCGAACTTGTAGGCATCCCTCTTACTCTGTGTTTTCGTGTGTGTTAATTTTATCTTTGCTTAAAAACTTATCTATCTTATAATGAATGTGATAGGCCATACCGGTAGCCTTCTGCAGATTGCTTACCACACTTTGGCACAAAGCCACTTGGCTCGAAGCAACTTTAACCAGCAGCAAGGGGTCATGGCTTGTTAAAATTAAGAAGAAGCGCGGCCAAGAGCAACTTTATTTCGCAGAGGGTTGGAGTATTTCTGCGAGCAGCACGACCTCAATGAAAGGGAGTTTGTAATCTTTGAACACAAGGGGCTATTTAGGTTTCAAGTATCCGTGTTTGATCAAAGCACCTGTGAAAAAGTTTTCCCCCAATGTTGAACCCTAAATTTGTGTTAATAAATTTCTATTAATAAATTTGTGTCTGATAATTTTAGGTTCTTAATTGTGCATTTGAGAATTGTGATGGTCAATTGATGATTTGAGGGTGTCAAATTTTTGATGGAATATCATGCGCTTAAGAATGTTGAGATTGTTTAATCATCTACTAAAGCACTTATTCTATTGCCAGAAACTACCAACTCGAACAAAGTCTAACCAACAGCTAAAAAATACCAACAACTAAAAAACAAATTCGCCCAATTGTCCGCTACATTGTATAGCGGACAACGCATAACTTCCAAAATTTTTGCACCTGGAGTTACCCCACTGTCCGCTCTAAACTCCAACACTATTGTCCGCTCTAAACTCCAATGCTAAGAAAATCTTTCAGTGCCCTTTGTGTCCGCTACATTGTGTAGCGGACGGCGCAGCAGTAACTCTTAACCCAACACTTGGAAAATTTTAACTTCCCCCACTGTCCGCCACATTGTGTAACAGACGGCCCAGTAGAAACTCTTAACCCCAACACTTAGAAAATTTTCACTTCCCCAGTGTCCGCCACATTGTGTAGCGGACGGACACGCAAAAATTCTTAACCCCAACACTTTAAAAATTTTCACTTCCCCCACGGTCCGCCACATTGTGTAGCGGACGGTCCAGCAGAATCTCTTAACCCCAACACTTAGAAAATTTTTACTTCCCCCACTGTCTGCCACATTGTGTAGCGGACGGCCTAGCAGAAACTCTTAACCCCAACACTTAGAAAATTTTCACTTCCCCCACTGTCCGCCACATGGTGTAGCGGACGGCCCAGCAGAAACTCTTAACCCCAACACTTAGAAAATTTTTACTTCCCCCAGTGTCCGCCACATTGTGTAGCGGACGGACCAGCAGAAATTCTTAACCCCAACACTTTGAAAATTTTCACTTCCCCCACTGTTCGCCGCATTGTGTAGCGGACGGCCCAGCAGAAACTCTCAACTCCAACACTTAGAAAATTCTCACTTCCCCCACTGTTCGCCACATTGTGTAGCGGACGGCCCAGCAGAAACTTTCAACCCCAACACTTAGAAATTTCTCACTTCCCCGAGCGTCCGCCACATTGTGTAGCGGACGGCCCAGCAGTAACTCTTAACCAACACTTGAAAAAAAAATTTCACTTCCCTACTGTCCGCTACACATTTTGTTTTCCACCTTTCAATCATTCTCAATGAGAGCCAAAAAACCAACTCAAATCAATCAAAATCATCTTCAACAAAAATCAAACAAATCAATCAATCAATAATCTTCAACACAAATCAATGAGAGCTTTCTAAATAATCATGGTTTATTAAAAAAAATTGACATTGTAATGGTACAATGTCAACTGGGGGAATCATGTTGGGGGGATTCTCGGTATTAGCCGGATTTACAATAAACCTAACCGCTCTAGGCCGGCCTTTCATAATTTGCCAAGCTATTTTATATCTAAAGGTGTCTACTTCTGCTTGGCTCCACACGGCCGCCTTGAGGCTCTCGGACCGACAAATGTAATCCATGTACATGCAAAGGAAGACGCCGCAGTCCGAAGTGTTACGTTGCTTGGGCCTCCTCTTCTTCAGTCACAAATCGAGCTTTGGCCGCGCCGATACAGGGTTACCACCGATACCATTGACCATTGCACAAAATATATTCTGCGAGAAACACAAAACGGCGTAAGACACGAGTTAACATTTATGCCAAGTTACAATAACTGTTAAACAACAATCGTAATATTACCATTGAGTCCAACTGGGCTTTGTACATTTGCAGCACAGGCATATGGGTGGTATCGTCGTGGAGACTGTCGATCACCGATACGACTTTCTCTTTCGGTTCATAGCAAACCAAGTATTAGTGGCTTTCCCTTAAAAATGGGATTAGAAAAACATAGCACTATGCTTCATCTTCTTCTCGCTGTGAGTCATCTCCTAACCTCACTCACTCAGCTTCGCCCAGTCTGCAGTACTCCAATGTGACACCAACTGCCCCCACATGGTTCTGGAGAAGTACTCGGGGTTGTAGTCCCTGGTCATAGATATATCTGTCGTACCTACCCGAGCTAGCACCGGAGCTAATAAATGCTAATCATTGTCCATCAGTGTCAATTAAGGCTAATTACGCTGATTAGCCTAATTAGTGTTGACAAGTGCTAATTAGGGATGATTAATCAGTGTTAATTAGCCCTAATCAAGGGCTAATTAGTTTAGCCCTAATCAAGGGCTAATTAGTGATAATTAGGGCTAATTAGGGCAGATTAGTATAATCAGTGTTGATTAGTGCTAATCTAGGTAGCACGAACATTGCTTCCAACACTGACATCGACCAGGACACTGCAGAGAAGTGCTGGACACATGTCTGGAGGTGCTGGTGAGGTGTCAGGGTGTTGGACACCATACCTCAACTCATATAAAGTGTCAGTGCTAATCAGTGTTAATTAGCCCTAATCAGGGGTGATTAAGGATAATTAGGGCTAATTAGGGCTATTTAGTGTTAATTAGGGCTGATTAGTGCTAATTACGGCTAGTTAGGCCTATTTAGTGTCCATGAGTGTTACTTAGGGCTAGCCAGGGCTGATGAGCCCTAATTAGGGCTATTAGTATTAATTAGGGCTATTTAGTGTCCATCAGTGTTAATTAGGGCTAATTAGGACTGATTATTGCTAATAAATGATAATCATTGTTAATCAAGGTCAATTAGGGCTAATTAGCCTAATTAGCATTGACTAGTGTTAATCAGGGCTAATCAGTGTTAATTATGGTTGATTAGCCTAATCATTGTTAAATAGCCCTAATCGGGGGTAATTAGGGATAATTAAGGCTAATTATGGCTGATTAGCCTAATCAATGTTGATTAGTGCTAATCTAGGTAGCACGGACACTACATCCAACACCAACACCGACCGGGACACCGCAGAGAGGTGGCGGACACGTTTTCAGAGATATCGGTGAGGTGTCGGGGTGTCAGTAGTTGTCGGACACCATACCTCGATTCATATAAAGTGTCGGTGCTTCCTAGGTGCGAATTAGGGCTAATCAGTGTCAATCAGAATTAATTAAGGATAATTAGGGTTGATTAGTGCAAATTAGGGCTATTTATTGTTAATTAGGACTGATTAGTGTTAATTATGCCTAATTAGGGCTATTTAGTGTCTATCAGTGCTACTTAGGGCTAAACTGGGTTGATTAGTGCTAATTAGGGCTATTTAGTATTAATTAAAGCTAATTAGGGCTGAATAGTGCTAATAAATGCTAATTATTATTAATCAAGGTTAATTAAGGATAATTACGGCTGATTAGCACTAATCAGTGTTGTTTAGTGTTAATTAGGGCTAATCCGTGTTAATTAGGGCTGGTTAGCCTAATCAGTGTTTATTAGTGCTAATCTAGGTAGCACAGACACGGACACTGCGTCTGACACCGACACCGACCGGGACACTGTAGAGAGGTGTCGAACACTTGTCGGTGAGGTGTCGGGATGTCGGTAGATGTCGGACACCATACCTCAACTCAGATAAAGTGTCGGTGCTTCCTAGGTGCTAATCAGGGTTACTCAGTGTTAACCAGGGTTAATTAGTAATAATGAGGGCTGATTAGCCTAATCAGTGTTGATCAGTGCTAATCAGTGTTGATTAGTAGTAATCAGGATTAATTAGTGTTGATTAAGACTAATCGGTGGCGGAACCAGAATTTCACCCCACGAAAGATGATTCTTATTAACATAATTAACCTATGGAAGATGAACCTCATTAGCCTAATTTGTTGTTTAAACCATAGAAAATACAAAACAGTACCCAAAGAAAAATAACTTGAATCTACAATGGATAGAAGACTGCCACACTACTCCATTATCTACTAATAATGTTGCATGGTGATTCTTATCACAATATCATCCTAAGATTTTTTTCCTAAAATGGAACAAACCCAAAGACAAGAGAGAGCAAGCGAATGCAGGAGATAGAGTGCTAAAGCATCATATACATCGTTGGGCTCATTCGTTAATGGCTTAAACTTTTGGAGCAATTGGTAACCTGACATGATATTTATTTTGGAGTTCCTTAGCAACTTCAACGCGGCTTCGCTGAACAAATGTTCAATCAGGCTTACTGGGTATACTTGTTACAAATGGTGCTTTAATTTGGTTCTATATCCGGCTGGGGTGTTCTAATAGGGTTGCCAATCGGGGTGATTTTAAGACCCTATCATGAGTGAACGATTTCATAGACAAAACAATGCGATCGCCAGCTCTCCGTCTGATGTTCAACTCAACTGTTCAACCTAGAGATCAGATGTCTAGGAATAGGAGGTTGACACCACACATTTGTTGTGTTCTTCCTGTTTTCTATGTGTTGTCGAGGCCTCGAGGGTTTATCTAAGGTTGCTTCAAGAAGTATCACTAGAGATATTTAGCAGCTAGTTTTGGTATCGCTATTAGTATTTAAACAAGCAGGATCCAGTTTGCATGAAAGGGAACTTTGGCAGGTCTTTTACCCGTCACATCAATATCGATATCTTTTCTCACTTCCTCAGGATAGTAGTAATTTTCACGTTATTGGCGCAGTTGTAACACAACTGCTGAAGAGCTGTGCTAAGTACTCTATTTCCCTGCTTGTTGACAGTGTCTTTTCTAGACTTGAGACTGAGATGAGCATCCCGTATAATGGGACATCAAAATGAGGAGGATGCCATGTGAATTATGATCAATGGCCAAAAAGGATATATGACATTCGAGTCAAGTTTGTCATGTCTGGTCGAGTTTAATCTGTCGTGTCTAAGTTTGCATTACATTTGATTCTATTTCAATTGTATTTCATTGATGTTTATCTCTGCAGTTCATTAATGTTTACTTTTGCAATTCTTGATTTAGTGTTCACTTGCATAGTCAGTCAGTTAGTCTTGTCCATGAGGAGGTGGCAATAATACTGTTCTATTGGGCTTGAAGGTGCTCAGTCTAATGAAAGAAAAATATCGTTTGACAAGTTACTTTGATGCTAAAATTTATTATAAACTCTTGATTCATTGCTATCGTTGAGATAATCATTATTCCTCCAAGACTTTCGAATCACTTGTACATGATACCCCTCGTGTTGTTTCTACTGGGCAATTTGCACTCATTTCTTATGTTGTGTTGTGTAGGTTATAGGATTGACCAAGGAGAACCTCTAGAAAAGGAAAGGAGACAAGCTAAAGAAGTTGAGCGAGGTGAGACAAACTAGAAGAGATAAGTTAAAGGTTGAGCTATGGGGTACGTTGAGAAGAGATACACGATTACGGTTGTGTATTATGTTGTGAACATTTATGTTGTTTAAAGACTTGAAAGTCTTCAATTGCAATATAATATATGTTTGTAAGAAAAATTTTGTAAGAATGTATTTTGGAGCGTTTATTAATGATGTATAAAGGTGTAGTTGTTTTGTATTCTGCAATCAGTTATGGTGTAATTATGATAGACAACTCAGCTTGATGTCACCACGATCGAGGGTGTCGCAAGTTAGTGTCAGTGCTTAGGCATATGATTATGTAGACTTTAGGAGTGTCTGATAGAATGTCTACGTTGTCGACGAGAGGAGTAGGATAACTTGGCTGAACTATGGTGATAGTTGAGATATGTGGACCGAGGTTGACTAATGCATATTTATTTATGACATCAGCACTCTTGTTATTGCTGCAGGAAATGAAAGACAAAACCGGTAGACTTTGTTCTTGAAAGATTCTTTGATAATGACACATTTGCGGTGTCAGATCCCGAAAAGGACCCTGAGGAGGATGTAAACGAATGGAATTGAAGTTGAAAGAATCGGATTGTATCTTTTGTGGCACCTTCATGTAACTACAAACCCACTTTCTTAGTATCAACTTATAAAGAATCTCTTTTGGTCGCTAAGTCCTAAAGATGTAAAAGCATTGCTGCTTTAATCCAACTGTTCATTTTTTTTAACCAAGACCGCCTTCTTGAATGGGATAACAAATGTCCTTCTAAACAACCTGAGCCTTGGTGCACTTAACATCCTTCCCATGATAGATAGATGATCAAATTTTTTATCAATAGTTCTTATAAAGCCTTGGGCAGTATGAGTATTTAGCACCATAATCTTGCATACTTAATAAGACTAATGTAGCTGACTGAATTCTGCCAGCCAGCATAACTCAGATGCTTAAAAGTCCGGGACTGGATTCTAGTAGTGATCTTATCCATCAAGCATGCACTCGCAAAATCTTTAGAAGTCTTGTGGATATCAGTGGAACCCCCAAGTATGTGACTGGTTATTGATCAGGTGGAATGCCACTGAGGCAAACCAATTCTGAGGACCAAGGTTAAGAAATTCCAGCTATATATATATATATATATATATATATATAGAGAGAGAGAGAGAGAGAGAGAGAACTTTTAGTCAAATTAGTCTGAAGACTGGACATACTGGCAAACTCGACAATTGCTTCCTTTATAATACCAACTGACTCCTTATTAGCACTGGCTAGGATGAATAAATCATTAGCAAACCAGACATGGCTGATTTTGTTTCTGTGCATTTAGGATGATTGCCAAAAGAAGGCCTACTAGCGTAAGCATCCAGAAGTTGAGAAAATGTTTCCATGATCGGCAAGAAAAAGTTAAGAGATATGGGATCTCCTTGCCTTGGTCCATTGGCTCCAGAGAAGTACTAGTGTCCATCCAAAGAGCCATACAAACTGATTAAAAACCTGGCACTGGTCACACTATGTAGGGAAATGAAAACTGTAGGAATTGAAATACTTCAAGAACACTTTACAGAAATTTCCAACTCACTGAGTCATGTATTTTTGTGTTTTTCATGCAAGCAATCAGAGGAGATGGCTCTTTCTTCTTTCTCCTCAAAAATGCCTGCCCCCTTGAGTCTACCTCCTGCATCGCACGTGAATCCACTTTCAACTTTTTCAATTTAGCCAATAAGCTAATTCCTTTAACTCGTGAACATGGCACAACCAGCGCAGTTGTCTGGTCGATCAGAACCTTTAAACAAGAGAGAAATGGTAAGTTACCATCTACTTTAAAAACTTAAACTTGTAGAAAATGAGTCGATATGTATATCATGCTCGAATAAGGAGCAGTACGAAAGGAAACTTCAAAGAGCATGGGTTGTGGCCCGTATCTACACTACTTCTCCCATCTTGTCCATGGTAGCCCTTTAAACTTTTACATAATATGCTTTATGAGAATGAAAGCCTTAATGACCTAGAAACTTTTTCTTGGTTTGCGGAATTCCGCCTGCGTATGTTCAAGAGCTTACTGTGTTTTGGAAGCATGAATAAAAAAAGCACAACCAACGGTGCTATCTGTCCAATCTGAACCCTGAACAGACCTATACTTCAACCTAGGAAGGCAGCAACGATGAACTTTGCTTTCTACAGTGTTGGGTAATAGCCAAATCCATCCTGGTGGTAGTGGCAACCACCTCCTGGCACAGCTTGACAACTCCATCACCAGACACACCGGAAAGTTCCGAAGTGCGAGCTGGAGCGGAGTAGCACTCCTCCATGTAGGAACCTACGCAAGGAGATTCTTACTTGTTACGACCCTTCCGGCACGGCGATCATCAACACCATATTCACTCGGCCACCCCTATGCCAACGTACATGATCATGCCATTAACTAAATCAGAGAGAGGGTAACATATTCACCACTACTTTCTTATAAGAAAGGCAGAAAATTAATGTATATTTCATCTTGCCCAAGGATGTACTACATGAGATAAAAGACGTTACATGTTGTTGCTGCTAGAATGTTGATCGAGAACCACAGCCAGGAAATGAACCTGCAAAATAGAACACGAAGTGACCACCAGGAATGTTCCGATGGAGGATGCTCCGATGCTAAAGTCAGAATGTCGCTACTAGAGTAGAGCTCTGAATAGTAGAAAATACACTGGGTGCTTGTGTGTGAACTTGTCCGCATTCCTGAGGCTTTTCTCCTCATATATACTCCTCCCAGACTCCTCCCTTGTTCAGGACTCTCCCCCGATAGGCCTTTGACGTACTAGAACTATGTTAGGACTCTCCTTCCAGTAGTAGAGTCCTATACAAGGCATCTATCACCTCCTCTAGAGCTTATCCTGATTAGGGATGGCAATGGGGCGGGTCAGATGCGGATCTTATTAAATCCGAACCCGCCCCGCCAGTTCAGAGACCCCGCCCCGCCCCGCCCCGGCACCGGGTCAAAAGAATGGAATACCATCCCCGATCCTAAGGTAATTTAGGAAACCCGACCCGCCCCGATCTTTCCTTACTCGGGCCACAACCAGTCTGAGACAGAAGAAGAACAAGGCACAATTACTCTTGAGCACCGCCGACACAGCCTACCGACGGCACAACAGCCGGCAAACACACCATTATCACCCATCACCAGTCGTTGACGATTCGTCACTCCGATCGCATCGCCTCGTCGCAGAGGCCGCAGATCCAGCGCCCCTTGAAGCTCTCACGGACGCGACGTATTAGCAGCTATCGCACTTGGCAAACTCGGGGCCACAACCAGTTGCGCCGTATCTGCTGTTGCGCCGTCGCCGTTCGGCGTAGCTGTAGCAGGAGCTTCAGTGGTGGACTAGAGATCGGTTATTGGCAGAGAGAAGGTGACGTTAGGTGGCTGGGCCGTGGAGGCCATGGCCGTTCAGCCTATGAGCTTTGAGAGAACACAGAGAATTGAGAGAAGATGGGGGCGGCAAAGAAGAGAGGCTGAGAAAGAGAAAGGTTTTGTCCACTATTTATATTCTGAGATGGACGGCTGAGATTGCCTAGATCTAGGGTTAGGATAAAAACTAAACATAAAACATATACAGGGCGCGGGGCGGGGCGCGGGGCGGTTAAACTAAATACCAAACCCGCCCCGTACCCGCTGCGGGTTTAAATTTTAAATACCATACCCGCCCCGTAACCCGGTCAAAGTAAAGAAAACCCGCTCCTATAGGATCGGGGCGGGGCGGATACCCGCCGGTTGCGGATCAAATTGCCATCCCTAATCCTGATACAGGCCCCACAGTCGATTCGGGGTCAACCACGCCACGTGTCACCATTTAGTTGGGTAGACATATTTAGCTATATCACATGTGATACTAAAACTGATACTACAGTCAGCTGGAAAAGATTCCGATGAAAACAAAGCCCAGATCTCTATCGAAGTTTTAAGTGACACTAAAAATTTACCTCTAAGCGACAAATTCAAAGTTCTATTAAAAAAAAAAATTGGACATAGAAAGTGATTTTTGGTACTGAGAGTTTGGTTTAACAATAAAAATAATTTTCTAAGATTTGCGCAGAAGACAAAGGGAAAAGAAAAACAAACAAACAAAACATGTTGCGTAATATTCCACCAGAAATGACAAAAAGACATTGTTTTATCAACCCAAACTTAGAAAGGACCGACTCTACTTTCACTGTGACATGCTGACAAGTAACAAAACTTTGATCAATTTGCTGACTCGAGGGGTCTGCGCGGCGATGTTTAAATGCCCGGAACTACTCACATCAACGAAAAGACAAATAAATTGTGTTTTGACTTGATTATCGTACAAAAACTTTAGTTTGTTCTAATCTATATCAACTTTTAGTGACACTTTAAAAGACGATTCTTCATTAAAGGATGGTTAGATTGTGAAGGCTTTCGGAATTTATATTTCAAGTCACGGGTTTAAATCTCTTAAACTTGAAAAATGATAAAGATCCTTGCATAACACTTAGGTTGGACGTTGATAACATACCCCTTTGAAACACTTGAAGATGCGACTTATCACGTTGCAATTGAGAATATGATTAGTCTTTTACAAGCCAGCACTACTTTGACACTAATAATTCTCGATTTGAAATAGCCCGTTTCGGTAAACCTCTATTTTTAATATTTTCTTTTTCTTTTTTGGTAATTATTTTTAGCTAAAAACAACAAAAAGTAAATATTGTTCAATGATTCTTTGAAAATAAACCATAGGAATTCGCTCAGTTCACTTGCACATACAACTACGTTGAAAAACATTATTAAAATGACTTAAAACTGATTTAATAATTTTTGAAGTTATATTTAGTAAGATGTTAGTCCGGTAAAAAATGATATCCAAACAAGTTGATGAATTTTTTTTTCTCGCAAGACATCTTTTGATATTATAAAATTCATGGAATTAAAAATAAGAACAAAAAAGAGGTAATCGAAATGATAGAAAATGTTGAGACACTTCAATTGTTGGTAAACTTGTGAATGAGCTCATTGACAATATCAACAACATGCAAGACCCAGTGGCTCAAGCGTTTCCAAGACGGACACATCTATGGTTATGTAAGTGTAGTGTATCCGATCAAAGACACTATTGCCGCAGCTGCCATTGTTGATGAGATAGAGAATAATAATTCGATTTAAAGAGAAGGAGAAGAGATCTGTAGAAGACTGAGAGAGAGAATTGTAGAGAGAATTAGAGAGAGAGAGAGAGAGAGAGAGAAACTGATTTTTCATTCATCAAAATGCATGCCCCTTTTCTCTTGCTTCCTTGATTTAAAGGAAGTTACAACTGAAATTCGAAATAACAAACGACAGGGAATTCAAAATACAACAAAAAGTCGCTAAAGGTAATTTCAAATGAAACTGGAATATGTGAACTCAGACGGTGCCGTTTCTTCTTATTTTAAGTAGTGGTTCGAAACGGTGTCGTTCTCCTTCATGTCTTTAAATGGTCAAGCGTCGTTGTTTGGTGGTGGCGCGAAACTCCTCTTCTTAATCTTGAGTCTGAGTGGAGCTCGAGTTACTTGATGAGCTAACTGTGATTGAGTTGGTTCCTTATCAGCGACTGCAGTAGTTGGTGCTCTATTGTGAGGGTCTTCTCCTTCGAGCCCATCCTGCGTAGCTGGGTTCATGACATCAATCCTCCATTCGATTGGCCCTTGTCCCCAAGGGTCAAAATTAGGGAACTTCTCCTTGATGACCTCCCAGTCTTCCCAAGTTTCCTCCCCAGCACTGGAATTAGACCATTTAATTAGGGCCTGCACCACGGCTTGGTTGTCCCTTTTAATCAATCTCCTGTCAGTGACTGCAATTGGTTCTATGAGGAACTGACCTTCATTACCTAGATAAGGTAAGGTAGAGGAAGGTGTGACATGGTGACCAATTCTCTTCTTTAATAGAGACACATGGAAGACAGGGTGAACCTTAGCAGCTTCTGGGAGTTGCAGCTTGTAAGCTACCTTGCCTATCTTTTGGATGACCAGATATGGACCAAAAAATTTTGGGGATAACTTCAGGTTCCTTCTAAGGGCTAGGGAGCTCTGCCTATAGGGTTGTAACCTCAAGTAAACCCAATCCCCAACTTCAAACTTTCTCTTAGTTCTATGTAAGTTGGCATACTGTTGCATCCTTGCTTGGGCTTGAGTGAGGTTGTCCTTCAAAAGGTGTAGGACCTTGCTTATGTCCTTCAAGTAGTTATCCAGATCAGCCAAGTTGGTGGTTTCTGGAGTAACCAGGCTTAGAGTCCTTGGTTTGTAGCCATACAGGGCTTCAAATGGGGTCATCTTAATGGATGAGTGAAAACTTGTATTGTACCAATGTTCAGCCAAAGATAACCAATTTGCCCAGCTGTGTGGCCTATCACAGCACATGCACCTGAGGTAGTTTACAAGACACTTGTTCACCCTCTCTGTCTGGCCATCTGTTTCTGGATGATAAGCTGAACTGTAAGCTAGCTTAGTTCCCAACACCTTAAAGAGTTTGGCCCAGAAGGTTGATAAAAACACCTTGTCCCTGTCACTGGTGATAGAGGTGGGCATTCCATGTAATTTGAACACATTATCTAGGAATTTCTGAGCCACCAATTCAGCTGTAAAAGGGTGTGTGAGGCTGGTGAAATGAGCATATTTGCTGAGTCTATCTACTACCACAAAGATAACATCCTTCCCTTGGGATCTAGGAAGTTTTTCAACAAAATCGATGGTTAAATGTGTCCACAGCTTTCCTGGAATTTCCAAAGGTTGGAGTAGTCCAGGATATGGCACATTTTCATGCTTGTTCTGCTGGCAGGAATGACACTCATTCACCATTTTAGTCACTTGCTACTTCATGTTAAGCCAGAAGAAAAACATGCTAGCCCTCTTGTAGGTATTCTGAATGCCTGAGTGGCCTCCAATACTTGATGTATGGAGCTCTTGTAGGATTTGTTCTCTGAGCTGGCCACCTTCACCCACAAACACCCTGCTTTTGAACCTTAATATACCTCCTTGGTAGGTGTAGAAGGATGTGGCCATGGGATCAACCAAAAGCTCCTGTATTGCCCCTTGGGCCATTTCATCATTTTCTAAGCTGTCTTGCAATTCATGCTGCCACAGTGGAGTGACTGTGGTTATGGCCTTACACTCTTCATGACCTTGCTGAGGTATTCTAGACAAGGCATCTGCAACAACATTGTATGTCCCCTTTTTATAGTGTATTTCAAAATCAAAACCAAGGAGCTTGGAGAGCAACTTCTGTTGTAACATAGAAGTGACTCTTTGTCCCAATAAAAACTTCAGGCTGCTGTGGTCAGTCCTGACTATGAAATGGTTGTGGCTCAAGTAGGGGCTCCACTTGGTAACAGCATGTACTAGGGCTAGAAGCTCCTTCTCATAAGTTGAGAGCCATAAACATTTGGTGCCCAACCCTTTGCTGATATAAGCCAAGGGCCTTCCTTGTTGCATGAGCGTAGCTCCAATGCCTATGTCACAGGCATCAGTCTCCACCACAAAAGGCAAGGTAAAATTTGGTAAGGCCAAGACAAGAATGGTTGCCATGGCTTGTTTTAATGCACTAAAAGCCTGTTCTGAGGACTCATTCCAATGGTATGCATCTTTCTTCAATAGGATGGTTAAGAGCTTGCTGATCACTCCATAACTTTAACAAATTTTCTGTAATAGCCAGTGAGGCCTAGGAAGCCCCTCAGATCCTTCAGAGTCCTTGGTGTTGGCCAATTGAGCATGGCTTCAACTTTGCTTAGGTCAGCTGCTACTCCATGTTCATTTACCACATGCCCCAGGTATTCAACTTGTCTCTGGGCAAAAGTGCACTTGCTTAATTTAACATATAGGCAATGTTGTCTCAATAGCTGCAGTACTTGCCTGAGGTGATTAGTATGAGCCTGCACACTTTTACTGTACACCAGTATATCATCAAAAGAAACCAGGACAAACTTTCTTAGGTAGGGTTTGAAAATTGTGTTCATCAAGCTTTGAAAAGTGGCTGGGGCATTAGTTAGGCCAAAGGGCATAACTAAAAATTCGTACAGCCCTGTGTGAGTCTTGAAGGCAGTCTTGGGAGTGTCACTGTCTACCACCCTTATTTGGTGGTAGCCGCTCCTTAGGTCCAGTTTAGAAAAGATGTGGACCCTTGTAACTCATCTAACAAGTCATTAATGACAGGAATAGGGTACATGTCCTTGTTTGTGAGTTTGTTTAGTTCCCTATAGTCAACACACATTCTCCAGTTTCCATCTTTTTTCTTGACTAAGAGAATAGATGAAGCAAAAGGGGAATTGCTAGGCTTGATAATACCTGATTGTAGCAGCTCTGCTATGATCTTCTCAATCTCATTTTTCTACACATAGGAGACCCTATATGGCCTCAGATTGACAGGCTTGGCACCTTCCATGAGCTGAATTGGATGATTATGGCTTCTGTGGGGGTGGCAATCCCCTAGGCTCTACAAATATGTCTTGGTATTCTGTCAAAAGTTCATGTATCTCCACAGGTTGTGTGCTATCTGAAGATGAAAGACTCACAGCACAGAGTTGTCCATAGAGTGCCCCCACATGGCTAGTGATCAGTTTGTTCATGGCTTCTGCTATGATCATCTTAAGAGTAGTTCCCTTGAACTCTCCTCCTTTTAGGATAATTAACTTGCCATTGTATTGAAATGAGATCTGGTTACAATCAAAGTTGAAGTTTACATTCCCAAATTGCTTCAACCACTGCATTCCAAGAACACAGTCACAACCCCCCAATGGTAGGATTCTCATGTGGGAAGTGAACTTCTTGGATCCTATTTTCCATGTAAAATCCTTGCACACTGTGTCAGTCTTCAGTCTAGCCCCATTAGCCACTGCCACTATTAAGGGAGTAGCTTCCTCCACAACACACCCTAACTTCTTAGCTGATTGTGGGTCCAGGAAATTGTTAGTTAACCCTGTATCAATCAGTATGCTGAATTCCTTACCTTTAACCATTCCAGGAATCCTTATGGTGTGGTGTGTTCTGTTGCCAACTAAGGCATGGACATTGATCTCAGGTTCCACATTTGGTTTAGGGGTTGGATCATTGAGTGACTCCTCAGTTCTGTCACAACTAATTCTTCAGTGAATTCTGTGACTTCTTCCTCATCAGCTATAATCATAGCAATTGTCCTCATAGGACACACATTCCTATGCTCATTTTCAAACTTAGCTCCATACTTGAAACACAATCTTGGGCCATTCTTCTTTGATGTTCATCTGTGGTTAATTGGTTTGTTCTGGGAGGGGGTCTAGGTGGGTAGGTAGTAGGCCTTTTTGTGGTGAGCTATAGCTTAGGTTCAGGTTAGGCTGGAAGGGAAAGGCTTGTAAGGGTGTGGGCTTCAGTATTGGGCATCTAGAGGGAGAAGCTGTGGTGCTAGGTTCATGAGGTGTGGAATTAAACTTGGTGAAAGGATGGCTTTGGTTTGATGATAGAAGGGATGATTGCAAGGCTCTGGGGTTTTTGAACAGGTTCTGTATAGCCACTTCTTCTCTTCTGGCTATGTGTATAGCATTGGATAGGGTGTCCACCTCAAATTGTTCCACCCTACTCCTAATCTCAGGCTTGAGTCCACCAATGAAGCTCATGCAAAAATATGTCTCATCCAAATAATCAAACTCCTGCACCACATGTGCTCTCATTTCCTCAAATTGATTGAAATACTCTCCAACTGAACCAGCTTGAACAAGTCAAGTCTGTTAAAGTTTCCCATCACACTGATCCCATTAGTTAATGAGAACCTTGCATACAGGTCCTTAACAAACTGCTCCCACCTCACCCTGCCTAAGGGCTTGATGTATGCTGCATACCAGCATTCTGCTTGTGCATTGAAGTGAACTGAGGCATAAGAGACCTTGTCGTCCTCATGAATTGGACAGAATTCATAGTATTGTTCACATTTACGCACCCAACCTCTAGGATTCATTCCATCAAACCTAGGGAACTTCAGTTTAGGGAACTTAGGCAGATTGTTGTCTCTAGGTGGATACTCCGGGGGTGGAGTGTTATGGTTATTATTATACTCAATGCGATGATTTTTGTGGCTAGACTCACCTCTTTCAAGGTTAACTCGTGGAGGTGGCTCAAGCTTAGCATTGATTTGTGCCATGAAACTAGCTAATTTCAACTTAAGTTCAGTAAAACTTTGTTGCAAAATAGTCTGACCTCTTTGAAGATCTCCTATAGTCGCTTCCATAGAATCCATCCGTATGTCGTTTGCCACGAGCTTAGTATCCATTGTGCCTTGGAGCTCCTATAGCTCAGCTTCAGCCAATTGAGTACTCCTTACCGATCGAGTCATGATACTAAAGGACAACTGATTCGTAGCAGGTGTGATAGTTTCAGATCTTACGCAGGTAATGAATTAGCTCAAGCCCCAATTAAGAGGCTCTAATACCAATTGTAGTGTATCCGATCAGAGACACTACTGCTGCAGCTGCCATTGTTGATGAGATAGAGAATAATAATTCAATTTAAAGAGAAGGAGAAGAGATCTGCAAAAGACTGAGAAAGAGAATTAGAGAGAGAGAGAAATTGATTTTTCATTCATCAAAATGCATGCCCCTTTTATCTTGCTTCCCTGATTTAAAGGAAGTTACAACTAAAATTCGAAATAACAAACGGCGGGGAATTCGAAATATAACAAAAAGTCGCTAAAGGTAATTTCAAATGAAACTGGAACATGTGAACTCAGACGGTGCCGTTTCTTCTTATTTTAAGTAGTGGTTCGAAACGGTGCCATTCTCCTTCCTGTCTTTAAATGGTCAAGCGTCGTCGTTTGGTGGAGGCGCGAAACTCCTCTTTTTAATCTTGAGTATGAGTGGAGCTCGAGCTGCTTGATGAGCTAACTGTGATTGAGTTGGTTCCTTATCAGCGGCCGCAGTAGTTGGTGCTCTGTTGTGAGGGTCTTCTCCTTCGAGCTCATCCTGCGTAGCTGGGTTCATGACAGTAAGCTATACGGCCAACTCGAAATTGGGATTGTATAATACTAATAGTTATGCTTTTCAGTGGCAAGTCTACCAATTTCTCATTCTTTGACACTTCAATCCCACCAAATACCGCGTGCTTTTCTTTATTCCAATTATTACTACAACAAACAAAGCATCTCTCTCTCTCTCTCTCTCTCTCTCTCTTGCCGGTTCTTGGCAAAATTTGTCAGAAATCAGGACCCTTTTGATCTTCTTGTTTCCTTTATCGGCTTCACTGCTAGTATAACTGATCAGCGTTATGCAAAGAAACCCACTAAATTCGCTTGTTTATTATCCTCTAAGGTACGGGCTATATATGATGTTCTGTTGTACTTTCTTGGGTTCTCCTGGAAATATGAAGTTGTTGCTTGGTTTCTTTTTCTTTGAAGTGGGTTTTGTTTCTTTTGGAGTTTTCAAGAAGCTCCCCTAACTAATTGATTGAGGGGTGTTCATGGTGCTTTTGCTTTGAACTTTGATTTAACAGGTATTCTATTGACTTTGATTCTTGGGTTTCCGGTTGTATTGTAGACTGGTACTCTGGTAGTGTGTTTGGCGTATCATAGTATAGGTTTTGAGGAGACCTTTTGATCCAAATTACTAGATGGTTGTTATGTTGCTTTCTGGCTATTTCTTGTTTTTTATGGTATTTTATTACTGTCAACCAATGCCACTTGCTTTACTTTGTGATTACGGCGGTGGTTTCGGTTTGTGAGTTCCTCTTTCTTTGATGGGATTAACAATATCCTTATATCTTGCTGGTTGAGAGGAATATATGGTTTTCATGGTTGTGAAAGTCTGTCTGCAGTTTTACCTCATTGTTGTGATTGACTTCGCATGCAGTTGCGAATTTTGGTTTGTAGCCCAATTCTCATGCCATTGGTAACTGTAAACCAAACAAGAGGGACTCAAAGTTTAGTTAACAGCACAATTTCTCTTACAGAATTGGCGAGTAGATCGCGCAACTGTGCTGCATTTAGAACCTAGGCAACCTTGGAGTTTAAGTGATTCGGTGGGCTTATGTACCATGAATAAGAAGATGTTTACCACCTACGGACAGAGCAGAGATCTTCATTGTAGACATCTATAGAGATGTTTAGGGAGAGTCATTGGAAGCTTGAACAGAATACCAAGCCAGTACATATTTCAGAGTGCTGCTGATTAACAGACTAGTCAATTATAGAGCTCAAATTAGGTGCTTAGATTTTGGTTGCTTCCTTTGTGTTCTAAGCCTGGGGGAGGTATTCATCCTGTCCCTAGAGATTTTAATTTCCTGTTTAGCTTTTGGCGGTATGCCTCCTATTTGCTGAGTACCACTTCATTCTTTTCCGCAAATACAGCTTAAAATTCTCCAATCTTTCTCCCTTCCTCCTCCTGCCCTCCAGTGCACACACCCAATGAATAAATGAGAAAGAAAGGAATAAGACATTTTAGCTACTGCCTGAGTTTCTTATGTTTAACTCTTTTTATGCAATGTTCTAAATATATGGAATCCTGCGCCTCCCCTTGTTAGTGAAGCGAGGGAGACTGTGCCGAAGGAAAGATACTCTCCTCTCGTAGGTGCCTAAATGCTGGTCTTGGGTCCTTTGTGTGTATGAACCTTTCAAAGTTCACTGTACCTTCTGATGTTTGGCCGGGCAGCACCATGCATTACCTTAACAAAATATCCATCTACACCACTAGTTAGAGCTTCCCTTTAAATGGAAAGGTTTCACTCTTCACCAAGCCAGGCTTTTGCAAGAACTAACGACTTCGACAGGTTAGCATATTGCCACTACAAACAAGAAAAATGCGGCACCACCACAAAACTGTATGTGCTCAAGAAACGACCACACCAGTAAGGAGGTGAGGTGCTGCATCCGCTTAGTGCTTGGAGAGTCCTGCCCAGGAGGTACCCTGGGTTCACATACTACTTGTTACCAAGCAACAGAGATCGGGCACAAGAATAGATGCCAACCTTGTAGCCAACTTGACCGAAAAGCTTAAACCGAAAGTCTTGCGTCCTTGGTCCATACTAAACCTTCTAAGTTTCCTATTCTTTCTGAGGTGAGATGAGGTAGCACCACACAGTGCTCAACAGCCAGTGCCACCCTCAAAAAAAAAAAAAACAATTAAAAGACAAGCAACTGAAAGAAAGAAAAAAGTACGACAACAAAATGGAAGAAACTTTAGTCCTGTCCTGGGTAGACAAAATAATCTGCTTTGTGTATGATCTCATTTTAATATGCTTGAAGAGCATATTTATGATTTCCCTATTAGTTTAAATGTAAGACGATTTTTTGACTTTATTATGATAGTGTACCTGCAGCAGTGCCATGCAAGATGTTCTCGTTGCTTATTTCTAAAAAGAAACCAAAGAATGGTTCACAAAGCTGATTTAGTTATCATTGGCATCTCTGTTGGAGTGGCAGTTGGGTTACTGATAGCATTCCTTATTTTCTTCGGCATAAGGTGGTACAAAAGACGTGCTCATCTTCGACAGCGTGCAAATGAGCACTCCATATCAGTTCTTCCTATTCGCACAAATGGTCTAGGTACGAGCTTTGACACAAGTGCATCTCTCTCGAGCTCTGTAACCGTTAGGGTATCAGATTATCCGGCAAAAAATCCTCAGTCGTCATGGTGGAGTCACCATAGCAAAGATCGGTTTGCTTCAGCTTCTGGCATACCGAATTACCCTTACAAGTACGTAATCCTGCTTTTAACAACGTTTAATTCCCTCTAAAAGGTATGTTATTTAGTCAACAAATCTACTTCGAAAGTTTCTTCAGTGGCTGAAAATTTAGTCTAATATTGGAGCAAAATGAAACTTAGGTTGGTCTTTTAGCCAAAGCAATTGTGAGTTAAACTTGTTTTGCAGAAAACAAATATAGCTTTGGTATATTTCCTGTCTGTTCCGTTACTCTGAAGGAGGATATAGATTTGCTCCAATGTGGGTCCTTGAGAGAATTCTTCGGCATGTTTCTGGTGAAAATTGCAAGGTTGGGGGTTTTACTAAGAGTGGTTTTGTCCAGAACCAGTTTTGCAGTTGAGGTCTGGCAGTCCAACTTTTTGTATCCAAGAGCAAACTGGACTATTGTGAATCATGGTACGATTAGGTGCTTGGCTGATATTGCAGTGATGATATAGAGATAGAATTTTAGAGGTGGTTTTCAAATTCTGAAAACTTTAGAGACGGTAACGATCGCGGTCTGGTGAGTTATTGGGGCTTAACTTTGATGGTAATGAAAGGCTATGTTTTTGTGTAAGAAGTTTGCCTTGAAACCTGATTGACACCAAAAAGAAATAGCAATACCAGGACGGCCAAAAAAAAAAAAAGCAAGCCGGCGATTGTTGAAGAATTTGAAATTCTCCGTCGACCATGATACAAGGGAAGAGAGTGGTTGAAAAAGGATGTAGTTAGCAATCTGATATGAGTTCTTGCTGCAGTTTCCATTTCTTTTGTCCCCTTTCTTTTATTCTGTGCAATGCGTCTACAGGGTTCTCCTCCCTTAGGGCGTTTTTCTATATCGACTTTTACTCATAGAAAGTACTTTCTAAGATTGCTAGTCCTTCATGGAAGCATAACTGAAAATTAATATCCTTTAAACTGCATTGAACTTCAGAGGCTCTCTCTGCCTGGTTGTTTCATTGATGCGATGACAATGTATAACAGCCCCACCATCCACCACATGTATATGCAAGAAGATGAGAGTTATACGGATTGTTTTGAAGCTTAGTAAGAAATGGGAATGTCATTGATATGTAGCGACCATACTGATATTTTTGTACTACATCATTAAGTTTGTTTGTTTTGAACCTTTGGTTAATCAGTTAGGCAGAGTGCTTAATCTAATCCACATGCTTCTCCAGGGACATTCAGAGAGCTACACAAGGCTTCACAACTGTGTTGGGGCAAGGTTCCTTTGGTCCGGTATATAAAGCTATAATGCCTGCTGGTGAAGTGGTTGCTGTAAAGGTTCTTGCCTAATTCAAAACAAGGGGAGAAAGAGTTCCAAACAGAGGTAATATAGAAAGATTGTTTGGAGGAAATTTTTCATTATGTATATTTCTTGGATTATGCTTTTCACAATTGGTTATACATGGTATTGGTTAATTTACTAGTGAGGGTTGGTTTTTTACTTTTCAGTAGTCCGCAAAGGTGATGGGACTTGTTTTTATCTTTTTGTCCCCTCATTAATGCTTTCTAAGTCTGGAATGAGATAGGATATGCCTAAGTTACGGCTCAATACACAATCGATAACTTCCTTTTGGTTCTCACCTCTTAGCCTAAGACGGTCTCTGTGTCTGCATGTAGTTTGTTCCGTATTTCGTCAGATCTTGAATTTATTAAATTCGGATTAATCTGGTTGTAGGTATCTTTGCTAGGTAGGCTGCATCACAGGAATTTGGTCAATTTGGTTGGATATTGTGTAGATAAAGGCCAGCGCATGTTAGTTTATCAGTTTATGAGTAATGGAAGCTTGGCAAATTTTCTATGTAGTACGTTTGAAACTCTTTTTTATTTGATCATTTTTAGGATTGTTGTTCCTGGTGGTTACAAATTCTAACTGGGAGGTACCTGATCCATGTCAGATTAGTTCAATAGGATAAATTGCTTTAAATCTTATTGATGTGTACTTGTGTTCAACTCTCTGTGTAGACAGCCTAAGAGTCGTCATCATTTCATGCCTGCGATGGTTCACAAATGCGTCTGGTGTAATAATTAGCTTCCTTGTTTCTCATCTGTTGCGACCCCTGCCTTTATACTCTAAAAGGGAAACTTCATTACTAGATAAGCTTTATATAAGCAACGAGGGGCCTTGTGCTCGAAAGATCTTCCAACTGTTATTCTTCCTGTTTATAATTGCCTTATCTGTCATTTTGGTATCTTACCATTACACATTCAACCTTCAAATGCACCACTGACACGTAATGGCCTTTTGCTTTTTGGCCGACATTTGCGAGTTGCCACTTTCTGTAAATGTTTACCTGCACAAACTATAAAGTGGACTGACCAAATTTGGGAATCAGCTTTTCCTATCACCACCAGACGTTAGCTTTGTGAACTGTGCAAATTCTGTCTGTTTGGGCGTGTTACCTGCACAAACTATAAAGTGGACTGACCAAATTTGGGAATCAGCTTTTCCTGGAATTGGGATTAGGCTGGCCACATATACGCATCCCCAGATATCACCACCACACGTTAGCCTCGTGGCCTGTGCAAATTCTGTCTACGTGGGTGTGTTAGCAATTCGGAATGTTATCTAGCATTTGTGAGATTTCATGTGTCAGTCCAGTAAATAGATCGTTTTCACTTCGATCTGCAAATGATCTTATTAACATCTCATTTTCTGTAAATATGGTTGCTTACCTGCTCTAACCCTCTTTTTGATGATGCAAGAGTTCACTTCTCCTTCTTGCTTTTTGTCTTTTGTTTCACGCTTACAAGTACAAGTATTCCTGCTGTGGAAACATGCGCTTACAAGTATTCCTGCTGTGGAAACATGTAGGTGAAGAGAAACGGACTTCGACTTGGGATGAAAGGCTCCAAATTGCTCTCGATATTTCACACGGGATTGAATATCTCCATGACGGGGTATGCCTAGCAATATGTTGACCTTTATACGCTGGTACGCTGGTGAAAACTCTTTATTTGATTGTTTCATATCCCCGATTTGTGAACAGGCAGTACCACCAGTCATAAATCAGGATTTAAAATCCGCCAATATTTTACTAGACCAATTTATGAGAGCAAAGGTAATCTGATCGTGCATGCCTTTGTATGTCCGCTTCCAGTATTTCGTGTTTATCCATTTTATAACTGATTGTTGTTGATACGTAAAAAGCTTGCTTGTGGCTAAAGGACGAATTGAATGGACTAGACATGCAAAGAGACAATGTCAAAGTGACCGCATGTAGTTAAAACATAAAACAAATTTAAAGAGAGCGAATCAGCAGCAGTTGTCCTTGTGTAAGGTGTAGAGAATAGCTTGTGTGTGCTTGCTTGGGTTGGCGAATGATATAGCTAAAAATATCCCTCCAATCTATGGACGACACGTGACAGTTATAACACGTAACTCATACTGACTCATTACTGATATGGCATTTACCGTATCAATTACCGGGCAGAATCCTAAAGAGGCTCTGACTCTATCAGTTTAGATTGACATGAGATCCTCTAGGATCCTAATTAGATTCTGATTAGAGTTGGTCAAAGCTCAGTCCTACCAGGACTCCTCTTTCTACCACTATATAAAGGGATCTGACTCCTCAGGTACAGACAAGTTCACACACAATCACACATTGTGTCTTACTGCTTCTTCAGAGTTCTACATTGTTAGCCATCTCTGACTTAAGCATCGGAGCGTTTCCCCGCCGGAACCCCACCCAGCGGTCACTCCGTGTTCTCTTTTGCAGGCCTGATTTCTGGTGTGGTTCCCGATCCAGTCTTTAGCTGCAACAGATTGGCGCCATCCGTGGGACCACTACAGGGAACATGGCCAATCATTTTTCTTCTAGCGACTCTTCACATAATCGTTCTCCACATCGTCACACCCGAACGAGCAGCTCTCGTCAACTCAATCGTGACCACCATTCGACACCTTCACGTCGTCGTGCCGATTCTGCGGAAGATGCACACGTTAACGTCACATCTGCAACTCCCGAATCAGAAGTTAGACCTCGAAGAAATCACTCTTCGACATCTATTCTGAAAAACGGGGACCTTCGTCATCGCCTGAACCGTAAGTTATTCAAAACACCCCATGCCGAACTTACAAAAGAGATCCACGAGCTGAAAGATGTCGTGAACACTCTTCAACAAAAACTCGACATGGCGGTGGCTCCTCCATCCACTTACCATTCTCATCTTGACCCCGGCGATCTTCGTCTTCGTCTCACATCCAGATCAAGTTACGGCCGCAAATACCAATCAACGGCCGATCCAACTTACAATCATAAAGAGAAGAGCGGAGATCACGTAACCAGGAGTGGATCATGCTACCGTCGCGATTCTTCAGTCGAAGACAGTACCAACTCCTCTCCCGCACAGGCCGCCGAAGCTGAGACACTTTGAAGATTTATCCACCGAAAGAGGAAGCCTGAGTTTCGTACCTGAGGACGAGATTCTTGGAAAGTTGTCCCTAGATATCATTATCCAGAACAATCTCCCCCGAGGGAAGAATCTGGATATCCATTATCCGAGGCCATCGAGAAAGCAAAGTTGCCTCCCAATTTTCGAATGCCTCAGTGTGATCTCTACGACGGAACCGGAGATTCAGGAGAACATGTCTACCAGTTTCAAACAAACATGCTCCTCCTCCAAGTCTCAGATGCTGTCATGTGCAGAGCCTTCCCTACCACCCTAAGGAAAGCTGCTCACGCATGGTTCAAATCTTTACAACCAAGATCTATCTACTCTTTTGTCCAATTATCGGATCTCTTTCAAAAGCACTTTGTAAGCAGTCGCTCCCGAAGGAAGAACTCGGCGAGTCTACTAAACATGTGCAAGAGAAAAACAAGTCTTTGGCATGCTTTCTCGGAAGATTCAATGCAGCCACTTTGAAAATTGACAACTTGGATGAATCCGTGAAGTATACTGCATTCCTCCGAGGCCTTCGACCCACATCCAAGTTCGCTTTCTCTGTGAACAAAAGTCCTCCAGGTAATATGAAAGCCCTTCTCGAGAAGGCTAACAGATATATTCAAGCAGAAGAATACCTTGAGACACACAGGGACCGACGTGGAGAAGGAAAACCGAAACAGAAGAAACGATCTCGAGAAGTAACTCCCCCAGAAGGAAAGTCAGCAAAACGTCCTAAACGTGATGAACGACGTCCAAAAGACACGTTTAATCTGACACCCCTCAATGCAAAGCTATCACAGATGCTTCACGAGATCAAGGACAACAAGGCTCTCCAGTGGCCGGACAAACTGAAATCTCGACCAAATAAACAGAACAAATATTTATGGTGTCACTTTCACAACGATCATGGCCACACAACTGACAATTGTGAGTCGCTTAAACGAGCAATTGAGGCCCTTATCAAGCGTGGCCAGTTGAGAAAGTTCGTAGCTCCTAGAGAAGGAAGACAACAGATACCTCTGGCTATGAAAGAAAGAGAAGATCGGGAAGAAAATGCGGGTATAATCAACATTATATCTGGGGGATTAGCCGCAGGAGGTTCATCAGGACGGGCTCAAAAAGCATATGCCAGAGAAGTAAACATAACGAGTCAGCCCCCGGATAAGAAATCGAAGACGGTACCCGTAGCAGCGATCACCTTCTCCGATGAAGATTCAAAGGATATACAAACTCCTCATGATGACCCATTAGTCATCACAGTTAGAGCTGGGAACTTTCATGTAAAGCGTGTCTTGATAGATAACGAAAGTTCTGTAGAAATCTTATTTTACGACGCATTCAAGAAGATGAACATTCCAACGGACCGTCTCCGAAAGATGGATACTCCGTTGTATGGATTCTCCAATCATCCAGTTGCAGCCGAAGGTATTATCGCACTCCTAGTTGCGATTGGCACACCTCCGGCACAAGCCAACTTCATACTTGATTTTGTGGTGGTCAAGGTCCCCTCAGCATACAACGCCATATTAGGACGACCAGCACTCAATCAGTTACAAGCTGTAGTGTCAACTTATCATCTCAAGATGAAGTTCCCCACGGAACACAGGATTGGAGAGGTGAAAGGGGACCAGACTATAGCTCGTCAGTGCTACGTAACTTCGTGCCGACCAAAGAAGGCAAAGAAATTCGACTCAGAGAAAATCTTGATTTGATAGAAGAAGTTCGGACTCAAGCCCATGAACGATCCGTTGTTATAAAATAACGGATCGCGCAATAGCATCTTGCCTCAAGGCAAGACACTTCTTTTTCAGGGGGATAAGGGCCCAGACCTTATCGAAACCCCAATCTTTTAGAAAATGTCTTTAGAAAGATAATTTCAAATTAATGGGTTGTTAAGCAATCCAATGTAAACTTTAACTTTTGCTCTAGCAATAAAGTTATTTTTGCTCTCAGTATTATTGTGGGCTTAGCCAAAACATTCTGTCCGAATAAAGTGATGGCCGAACACTCTGCTCATACAAAGTGATAGCCGAACACTCTGCCCGAACAGAGTGATCAATGTAGCCAAAAACATTATGTCCAAACAGAGTGATGGTCAAACACTCTGCCCGAACAGAGTGATCAACTTTGCCAAAACGTTCTGCCCGAACAGAGTGACCAACTTATGCAAAACATTCTGTCTAAACAGAGTGATGGCCGAACACTGTTGGGTTTTATAAAAATACAAGAGTAGGCCAAACGGATTAGCTACAGATCTAAATCCGTGAAGAAACAAAAGTTAATGGGGGCACCGTCACTCTACAAAAGCTTTTTCTTCTTCGAATTATAGGCCGAGCGGGGGTGCTCGACTTCTTTGCCAATTCTTTAAGTGATGAATAAAGGGTTTGAGCCAAAGTAAAAATCAATAATACTGTGTGAATGGTAAAGATAAACCATGAGAAACACATAGTAAAGCATAAATAAAAGATAAAGAGTTTTACAATAAGCCCTTGATCGGGCATCAAAATTCTCTGTCTGTATAAAGCAAAAAGCCTAGATACAAAGGCTAAAATCTAAGTATATGTTTAGTCAGGTTGTTGGGAGTAGGCTTGCCAGGATCTTCGAAATCCTTACAGAATGGATTCCAGTCTCTATCAAACGGAAGCTCCCCCTTGTCCAGGCGGCCAACGAAGAAGTATCTAGAATGTCAGCCTTTATTTGACTTTGGGCCTCCCTTCAGGAGTCGTTGCCTAGTATGAATGTAATACCATCCTAGGCAGTAGAGAAACCCCATGTAACCGTTTCTGGGGAAACGCAACGGTTCATCTACCACATACGTGTCACAAGCTAAAGAGTCGAGAAACTTGAAAATTCTCAATTCCTGCTCAAAGACATTAATGGAGAAGGAGACACGTGGAGGGAACCAAGGTAATGGCCGAACAGAATCTTGCCCGAGCAAGATCGTGTCCGAACACTCTGCCCGTACAGAGTGACCGTGGCCGAACAGAATCCTTCCTGATCATAATCGTGTCCGAACACTCTGCGCGTACAGAGTGACCGTGGCCAAACAGAGTCCTGCCCGAGCAGGATCGCGTCCGAACACTCTGCCCGAACAGAATCCTGTCCGAGCAGAATCGCGTCCGAACACTCTGCCCGAACAGAGTGACCGTGGCCGAACAGAATCTTGCCCGAGCAGAATCCCGTCCGAACACTCTGCCCCAGCAGAGTGACAACGGCCGAACATAATCTTGCCCGAGCAGAATCCCGTCCGAACACTCTGCCCCAGCAGAGTGACAACGACCGAGCAGAATTCTATCTGAGCCGAATCCCGTCCTAACACTCTGCCTCAGCAGAGTGACAACGGCAGAACAGAATCCCATCTGAGCAGAACTCTGTCCGAACAGAACTATGTCCGAGCAGAACCATGTCCGAACAGAATCCCATCCGAGCAGAACTCTGTCCAAACAGAACTATGTCCGAGCAGAACCATGTCCGAACAGATTCATGCCCGAGCAGAATTTCATCCGAGCAGAACTCTATCCGAACAGAACCATGTCCGAGCAGAGCACTCTTCGAATATTTGAAATGGGGGCAAACAGATTCGATCCTGTTTTTGGCATATTTCGCTATCACTAGTGGAAAAAGTGTGCTTCCACCCGTTTCATTAACGCTGGCAAAAGCAGGAGGCATATGATATAGCTAAAAATATCCCTCCAATCTACGGACGACACGTGGCAGTTATGACACGTAACCCATACTGGCTCATTACTGATATGGCATTTATCGTATCAATCACCGGGCAGAATCCTAAAGAGGCTCTGACTCTATCAGTTCAGATTGACATGAGATCCTCTTGGATCCTAATTAGATTCTGATTAGAGTTGGTCAAAGCCCAGTCCTACCAGGACTCCTCCTTCTACCACTATATAAAGGGGTTTGACCCCTCAGATATAGATAAGTTCACACACAATCACACATTGTGTCTTACTGCTTCTTCAGAGTTCTACATTGTCAGTCATCTCTGACTTAAGCATCGGAGCGTTCACTCGCCGGAACCCCACCCGGCGGTCACTCCGTGTTCTCTTTTGCAGGCCTGATTTCTGGTGTGGTTCCCGATCCAGTTTTTAGCTGCAACAGTGAATAAGGTCAATCATGTGTTCTAACTCTTTCTTCTCCCTCCTAATTAGGTTGCTGACTTTGGGCTTTCAAAGAAAGAGGTTTATGATGACCAAAATTCTGGCCTCAAAGGCACGTATGGCTACATAGATCTCGTTTACATATCGACAAACAAGTTCACGATGAAGAGTGACATTTACAGTTTCGGTGTTATTCTATAACTTGATGGAATATGTCAATCTTGTAAGTCCATCACTATAACCACCAAAATTTTATGCCTTTGAGCAACTGTCACGACCAAATCAGGGTAACTCTCTTGTTCTTTTGTCTTTTCAAAGGTGGCTATGAGTCCTGATGGCGTGGATGAAATACTCGACACGAGAATTATCGGTGAATGTAACCCTCAAGAAGCAAGGAGCCTAGCTCACATTGCTCACAAATGTTTGCACAAAACACCGAGAAAGCGACCTTCAATTGGAGAAGTTTCACAGGCCATATTGAAGATCAAACAAAGGCGCCTGGTTAAAGAAGACACCATGTCATTTGTAGGGGAGGAGGTCTCGAGGGTGCCGAACCGGATAGAGCGCCAACAAACAGAGTTGAGAAAAATGGCCAGTATAGATGAGAGAGCAGCTGAATGAACCTCTTGTTTATATCATAATATGTCATCCTTTTAAAGTAACGGGATTCGAAATCTATCCGTCAAAATTAAATGGAAGGTCGTACGTGCGTGTATTTCACGCAGTTTTCGTGGCCATAATTGTCCAACCTCTTTCCACAGTGTTAGGATTCTTTTACCTTCTTTTCTGCATCAATCTCACAGCCATAAACACCGAACCATCACGAATGCCGCCCACCAACCACCACATGTCAAACTATCAAACCAAAAGTCGCCATTACAAACACCTCCCCCCCCCCCGGGGGGGGTTAAATCCACCACCTGACCCTTGAGTCTTACGTACCGAACCCACCATGACCACCACGCTTACCATAACCCTCACAACATGTTTAGGCCACCACCCGAATCCAACAACCAAACCCACTACCACCACAGTGCTCGTTATCGCGCTCGCCCATAATTTTCCAATTTTGGTGGTATATCTTTTCATTTTATCATGGGCTTTTGGTTCTACAAATCCTTTATACTCCTTTCTGAGAATTTTTGTAATCAGTGTCTCGGTTGGTGGTAGTGACGGGGCTACTGGGTTTGGTGGTTGGCGACGAAGATGATGAGTATGGGGGTCATGGTGTGTCTAGTAACTGGAGGTGATAGTGGTTGGTTCATTAATTGGTGAGGGCACGGTTTATGGCGGTGGTGAGTTTGGCAGTCAGATATTGCGATTGTGTGAGTTCGGAGCTAGGTGATGCGATGGTGAGTATGGTGGTGGGTTTGGTAGTTTGGAGATTGGCAGGGCATAATTATGATGAGAGTTAGAGGCGACGGTTCAGTGCTTGTGGTCGGAGGCACCGGTTCGATAGGATGGTTTAATTTAAGAGAGGAGGAAAAGGAAAAAAAAAAGTCTAAAATACTTAAATTTAGTTTGTCTGTTGAGTTCAGTATGATAAAGTACCAAAACAATTTGGAGCAAGAAATTGGGATATTATATGCTTTAAAAGATTTAATTATTAGAGAATGGACTAACGACGTTATTGTGCTTAGCATTCTATTTTACGTGCAAGTTATTGATTATGAGTGGAGAAATAAACGAAGAGACAAGTCAAGGTGTATCATCGTCGAGTACAGAAATAATCATAATGACTAAATATGCAAGTAAAACCTGATTGATATCGATTGCACCTTTGTTCCTTCATAAGGGCGATGAGGGTTGGAGGTGATGGTGCAGTGCTTCTTGTCGAGGGCTGTGATTTGGGGGATGTTTTGCTTTAAGAGAGAAAGAAGAAGAATAAAAGCAAAAGAAAAGATTTTAAATAGCCGTTCACACGTAGTTGGACTTTTTTTTTAACCACATGTTAAATTATTTTCCCTAAAAAGTAAAAATTCATTCAATTGTTGCATGTGTAATGCACTGCACATGCTAATTCCCGTCCGAATACTTTAACTACAGTTCAAGTTTGGATCTAATTGTAATTTTTTTAAACGTTAGCATTTTAAATGGTCAAAATAAAAGGTTTAAATATTATTTGACACAAGTATTTAGACCTTAAATAAAAAAATAAGGCTAGTTTTAAACGCAATACTCAAAAAATAAAAGGTATAAATATTATTTGACACAACTATTTAGACCTTAAATAAAAAAACAAGGCTAGTTTTAGACGCAATACTCAAACTTTGTTTGTTCGGTAAAATAAGGTACTGAAATGGCTTGGGGCAAGATAAGCTATTAGATCATGGACAAAAAATGTTTAACAATTCCTTTTATGTATAATGTGTATGGTATACTTTTGTCAAATGTACAAATAAATGATGTATAAATTATATTGTCGTAAAAAGAGATAAAAATATGTAAGCAAAAAAAATTGAAACCAAAAGAAAACTTAAAATATTGGTCTTCAATTATCATATCATTGACCGCGATCAATGATAAGTGATAAGTCATTATGGATGACTTAAAATATTAATCTTTAATTAACATATTATTTATTATTTTAAGTGATAAAAAAATGCGTTAATAAATGTATTTAATTTGAAATCACCGAAGAAAATTTTTAGTTTTAAGCATTAAACAGTGTCAACAAACACACCCTTAGGGTGCTTGACAGAAGTGCAGCCTACCGACCATCAACAGGAGCGCGCACATCAGCAGCCACCACTGAACCCTTTCTCCCTAGGGTTTCAAAATTCGTACGGACACAAGAATTACATTCTCCGGTGCCCCCCTCTGATAAGTTAGGGCGCTTGTCGCCGACCAGACGGAGTGTCATACTCGCCCATATTTACGGGCCGAAATAATCGGAGCTCAGGGGGATGGTGAGAACCGTGAAGAGCCACCACCATGAAGAGGAAGACGACGACGACGATGATTTCGGCTCACAGCGGACTAATGATGGCTCTTCGCAAAAAGGTACGCCTCGTTTGCAATTTCTCTCAGTTGTGTTTTCCACTTTTCCTCTTTCGTTGTTTGGTTTTTGGATTTTTTGCTGAGCAATTTTGTAATCTTGTTGGTGAAAATGTAGACGGCAATCAGAAGGCAAACTCTCACAGGTCCAAGCATTCCGAGACGGAGCAGCGTAGGCGGAGCAAGATTAACGAGAGGTAAAAGCACCCTTTTATGCCGCTCCGTTCCACTCGATTATTTCTTTTTGACATTCTGCGAGTCCTTATGGTAGAGATTGTACATGCAAACTTTGAATTTGCTCCTTTTTTTCTCCTAGCTTGACTTAGCCGGACAGTTATTTAATTCACTTTTTACCCTCCGATATCAATTAGGGTTCAATTCCATTCTTACATGTATCAAAATGTAGCATAGGATTTCCCAAAATGTCGGATGCGCCAAAGTCTAATGGAACTGAGGAAATATTAGAAAGAAGATTGATATATGACATTTTACGTTATTTTGGTGTGTGCATATGACATTTTGTGACAGTTGGGATGTTGGAGTGTGGTTGTTTGGCTGCTAGGAAATTGTTCCACCACTTGGGGAAGTCTAGCATATGAAAAACTCGGTGAGGGATTGTATTCCCACTTTGATGGAAGTTTGGTATGGGGATCATGTAGCAGTGGAGGAGGTCGCGTTTGCTCAGGTTGAATTATTTCCACATTAGTGAAGTTTTTTGCTCTTCAATTTTTTTGTTGGGTTAGGTTTGTGGGATTGGATCCATTGCAGTGTCACTAAGCTGGGACTTTTGAAGATCCTGAGGGTTCTTCTATTTGTTCTCAAGGTTGAATAGTTTCACCCCTTGCATTTTTGTCAGCAGGACTTAGAAGTCCTCTTTTCTCTGATATCTTTTGTTTTCACCGCATTTTTCTTTTTCTCTCCTGGGAAGCGACATCTTATTAGCTAAGAAGTTTGCTGATAGAAATTTCACCTCTCCTTGCACTTTCGTTATGGAAATGAACTTGAGCACTAGTTTTGGTTTAAGAAGCATGGAGGAGGGCGCGGACACGGATATGAAGCGGGTGCAGAGACGCGGATACGAGATTTTTAAGAACAGATACGGGGCTGTGGGGATATGGCAAATAATTCTGAATAAGCAATTATGTACCGTAACAAGAATCATAAAGTATGTAATAAACAAAAATACTGAAATTGTGTCACTTCAGATAATAAGTTTGCATTGGTTCCAAGTAAAACATAAGTTTGTGTTGGTTCATGTAAAATATTGTGAACTTCTTGGGGCTAAGTTAAAAAATATAAGAGACTAAGTGGTTAATCTACGACAAAGGAGATCAGCTGTAGATAAACCATGTGAAAGAGGTCAGAAATGCAATTGTAGGTGTTGCTTTATTAGACTGACAGAAGTAGGCACCGTGAAACACGCGACGAGGTATCTTCCAATCTTCTTTATCTCGATTTATACATTCTTCTTCTCTCTCGATGATCGAGACCCCTCGCTTGCTCTTGAACTGTTGATTTGCCGCCGTCTCTTCCTGGTAGTCACTGCAGGCGCCGGTGGCTGTTGCTTCGTTCTTGAATTGCAGAGTAAGCCACACATAATTCTTCGAGAAAAACTATGGTGTGAAAGGCTTCCTTGGATCGCAAAGTAAGCCAAAGTTAATTCCTTTGAGAAAACCATTAGTATGAAAGGCTTCCTTTAATCGCAAAGTAATGCTTTAGGTTCCTTTGAGAGTGAGGTGGTACTAGAGAGGATGTTTATTTGCGTTGCTAAAGATATTTTTTGCACATAGATTAACAACCTCCTGCATCATTTGACTTTTTGTACTTCATCAAATGTGTTATAAATAGTATCATATATCTATCCATGAACCTTATTGAGTGACTGAAGATCATTTGTGCTACTAAATATTCCCTTTAAATTTTTCTTGGAAGGATTCAGCTGACGTAGTATTGATTGATTAAGATATGAAATATGCTGAATGCTTTTTGGTTTTTGAGTGTTATTCACACTGGAGAAATCTTTAATTTTAGAGAGCTTTGGGAATTAAGTTTGGAAATTGACTTTGTTCAAGTGATTGCCAGGCAGCATGGTGCATGGTTCTTTTGGTTCATCTTTGTGTGAGTTTATTCTTGTGCATTTAGCCAATTCACGATAAATTCCTGCAGATTTCAGATTTTAAGAGATCTCATACCTCAAAATGATCAGAAGAGAGATAAAGCTTCATTTTTGTTGGAGGTGTGCAGCTTTCCTGTTGTTATTTTTATTTAATCAGTTTGCGTTTCCATACATGAAGTAAAGAATGTGCATATTGCATGCAGGTCATACAGTACATCCAGTTTTTACAGGAGAAGTTACAGATGTATGAAGGAACATACCCGGGCTGGAGTCCTGAGCCCTCAAAGTTGATGCCATGGGTAAATTAATACTTGTCGCACTCTGTGCATTTTTTACTTGCGACACTGCATGTGTTTGTGTTGTAGTTTTAGCGTGATCTTTCATTTGCAACTCAAGATTATATTAGCCTGTCCTCTTTTAGGAAGGGATGGGTGGGGGATGTAGTTGGCTTCCTTCTTTTTTCAACCTAACAGAAAAGAGAGGGTATATGTTTATATAGTGCCTTTCATTTTTTTTCCAGATGTGCGTACTGTACAACCTTGGCTATGTGTTATGATATACAAGATGTCTGGAATTAGTTGTTGGCGACTAACAGCATACTGTGGAAATTTAATTTTAAAGGTTTTATGCATTCTCTATTAATTGCAGAATTTATTGTTTTGCTATCGGCCTGTGTGGGATAATTAATTTTCTTGATTTTGTGTCCCCTTTCTTTCTTCATCTTCTTGAAATATGTAGATGAAGGTAAGAGGAATAAACAATATTTTTTCCAAGATGAAGCTAACCCTCCCAGACCTGCATTGGCAGAAGCCCTGTGCACTGGGCAAGCCGTTTTCTAGATGAAGCTCACATATCAATTACTTGAGTACTGCTGGAAATAGTTAGGCCTGGATGTCTTTGCATAACATGATTGTTTCTGTGGTTTAACAATGATTAGTGTGGATATATTTCTTATATTTGCTTTTTCCAGAGGAGCTAAGTTGATCTTCCCATCTTTTTTCAAACAGAGAAGCAATTGTGGGACTGTAGACAGCTTCATCGATCAACCTCAACTTGTGAAGAATGGCTCTGTCCATGAGGATAATATTGTTGTCACCCCAACATTGCTTAGTAATGCACAGAACTCAGTGGACTTTAGTGGAGCTGCTCCATACAAAGAGGCGGACCGTGGTGCTGCAACCCAAGAAATTCCGCTTAATATGCCTCAGCAATCAAATTTGTTTGAGGGCGTCTCTGCCCAACCTCCTCAGGCTTTTTTTTCTGGTGCTGAGCACTTGGTTTCCCAGTCACAATCCCAATATTGGCACGGCAGACCATGCATAACTGAGTGTGCTGTTCCTAGCTATAATCCTGAGGAGCTGAAAACAGAAAGTACAGAACATAGCATCTCAAATGCATACTCTCAAGGGTGAGCGTCTTACTCTGATACTAGTTTTGACCCCGTGCGTTGCACACAGGAGCAACGACTGCTAAAATACTTATAGAAAAAACCCTATGCTTGTATAACTAATAGTAATAACAAAATTACTAGCAGAAATACTCTACTTTTTCCATGAGTTTTCTACCAGTTTTTGTTGTTAAAATTGAACTTTAGTAACAATTGTTAGTCTTTTAGTGACAAATGAAGATTTGAAATATAAAATGGTAGAAATACTGTCTCCTAAATAGTAACAAAAACAATAATTATAACTAGTAATAATACTAGTAACCCGTGTTGATGGTTTTTTCAATAGAGGCCACCAAGAAGAGCATACAAAGATAGAAAGAATAATATATATATATGTGTGTGTGTGTGTGTGTGCACATACACACAACAAACACACGTGTGTGCCTCATAATGAAATAAAAGGAGAGAATAAATTTGTTAGAGAGAAATGTCGGAGAATATCGGGCTTGTCCAAAATATTGGTAAAATTCAAGATTAGATTCAATATTAGAGGGAGAGACATAAATTTAAGTTAAAAGAGAGGGGGAGAGATAGAGAGTGTTTTGGCAAAATCTTAGAATTGGTGGAATTGCAGAGCTGTTAGTGAAAGTTTTAAGTGGTGCATGTTGACATGGAAAATAGAGAAATGTGAGATTAGTTTGATTGGTTGAATTCCAAATGGCAACATGATAGACATGCCAAGTAGGAAAGAGAAGATTAACATCCTCTCAGCTTTGGCTTTATTAGTTGTAATTAGATAAGTAGGTTTCTTGAATCGTGAAAATTTTTACGGCTTATAGTTACATCGCTGCAAGTTTTGCTTAATATGTTCATTCCCCCAGTTTTATATTAGTTCTTTTTTATTTTGTCTTCCTTTTTTTGTACTTTGATTTGACAATTCCATTAGGTATCTGTTTTATCTTCTGGAAAAGCTAGTGTTGGCCTATGATGAGCAATGCAATGGTGTCAATGGCTAGTGATGATACATGCGGTTCTCTATGATCCGTTGTTTTTATTTGCAGCATTTTTCTGTGCTTAAACATTAATGGGTTTCTTTTAGTAACAAAAGGGCGTGGAAACAACTTACCCATTATATATGACTCTTGCAGAAAAATGCATCCCTGTTTATGTTAATGCAAGCGAGGTTAGGCAGGAGGAGGTTAGCGCCTCGCCTAGGGCCTTGGCAAGGCGTCTTCTTCCTCATCTCCTTCTTCTTTATCTATTTTTTGTTTCAATCTCCTTCTTGTCTCATCCTTCTGGCTTTGTCGTTCTCTTTCTTTCTTCTTCTTCACTCTCCTCCTCCCTTATTCTTGGTTTTGTTTTCCCTCTTATTCTTTCATAACTGTTCTGTACTGTGACAGAATATAATTTATAAAATCGCTTGACATAGTCGTAAAATAACCGCCTGCTATGATTGCTGAAGTTGATGAATTTGCATGTTACTGACTCATTTCTTGATGCAAATCCAATAGTGATGGTTATACTTTTTTTTTCTTTGGCTTCTGTTCAAGTATGTGTGGCTGGTTTTGTTTCTACATTACTTTTATTCTATAAGTAAAGAGTATATATTTACAATGACGCCAAAGGGGGGCGAATCCATGTACACAAACAATATACCAAATCAGCCACCTATACCAAGTGTTTTGTTTCTATATTACTTGGAATGAGAAATGTTGTTTTCTCTTATTTTTCTTGCTATATGGTTTGTGTGTCCTTTAAAAAGTTCGATTTCTTCTACACTTTATACCCAACCTGTAATACAAAAGCGTGTTATTTCCTTGTTCTTGGCTTGTAAGAGTGTTACTTGTCTTAGTGAGTCCATGTGCATTTATATGTGTCTGGTATCCATGCGTCCTTAGTTTGCACAACTCACTTGTAGCTTGATCTCACTATTCGATTCTTTTCTTTTTATGTATAATGTCATAGATAGTAACAACAGCATTACGAAACTCCCAATTTTAGTGCAGATATTACTGTCTACATGTGTCTCAAGACTAGGCATTTGTATGCCGTTACAGACTGGATTTGGTGTTGAACAGGTTGTTGAATACTCTAACTCGTGCACTGGAAACTTCAGGAGTGGATTTGTCGCGTTCTAGTATCTCGGTGCAACTTGATATTGGAAAACACACAAATGATGACATGACTGCTACAAAGATTGAGACAAAGGTCTATTTATATTTTATCGTTTTATTCTGTTAAGCAGCATTTTCTATTTATTCTACAGATATGAAATCTGTTGCTTTTTTTGTGACTGAGTTTTTCCTTGTAAAAAGCTGCTACCCCCTAACCAATTTGCCGCTGCTGCTAGTTGTGGCAGTAGTGATTGGATAATTCATAGGGAAAAAAAATTGAAGAACAATATAGGAAAACCTGGGGGGGGGGGGGGGGGGGGGCTGCTTATGTTGAATTTTTTGGATTCGAAACTAATAGAACTCATGCTGTATGTTGAATTTTTTGGATTCGAAACTAATAGAACATGTGTTATATTTTTTAACTATTTTACTTGTCATTTCACTTCGAGTAGTTGACCCTCGTCTTGCATTCACTTAAAGGCTGTCTCATTAGGCTGGTCCAAACTTGGATTCTCGCTATCGATTATTCCACCTCCTCTCTTTCCCCCTTAAATCTCTTTCTTTTTAAAATTTTCTTTTTTCCTGTTACTTTTCTTTTCTTACACAAGCTGTTTGTGTGTGTGTGAAAACAATCACAAATGAAGTAGCTCATGTTTGTGACAAAATGGGCTCATGTTGTGAAAGAAGCCAGTCTTCAGGACTCAATCTAGATGGTTTGCTTTTGCAATTGTTGTCAAGGCAAATAATTCAATTGAGTGTGCAGTTTGCACCTTATGCTCATCCACTCTCATTTGTCACTAATAGATCAACGACCATTAGCGACAAACGTGGAAGTGGATAAGTATGGGATCTAGCATTTTCATTTTGATCTTATCTGGACATTTATTGTTCTGTAGTCGTGAAGAGTTTGAGGATGGCATAGTTGCTTACAATTGCACGATTTCTGACAGGATCGTGGGGCTGCTGCCCCAGGCAATCAAACAATGGCACACTATGGCGTTGGGAGCAGTGGTGAGGACTTTAATCAGGCTCATAAAAGGCACAGAACAGAAGAAAGCTAGTACCGGCACTATTTTGTTTCTCTACCCCCGTTTTTTACTCACGACAAAATTTCCTTCGTTTGTTATCGATCTGCATCCCCTCTATCACTATATATATGCGGAGAGGAGGTTGGGCGAGTGACGATCCAGACATTGTACATGTTTATCGTCTTATATTCCCGGATGCCTGTATTCTCATTGGAAAAAGCTGGTATAAATGTTCTTTGTTCTTGGATAAAGGCTTCCGGTCCAAATACAGAGAAGCTGCCTATTATTTTTCAGTGATCCAGTTGAGACTCTCCGCTCTGTTCTCCTATCTTCTGATGCTTTTTTCAAACGATTGTCTGTATTTCGTCCAAACCCTGCCAGTCCAAATGACCTTGTATGTTATTGATCATGGGAGGTTGTGCTCCCTGCCTTTCTATTGTTAACGGTTAAAAAGGTAAAATAGTATCAAAATTCAACTGAATTTTTTTTATCAAAATATACGTGATACTAATATTGATTCTTTATGAATTTTTAAGGTCCCATGTTCATTATGTTTATTATAGCTTGACTTGCAACATAATAGCATTAAACTAACAAGTTACTATATGAATCAATTAAAATATGACACGTCATAATCAAATTAGCTGGAATGAGGAATATTGGTGAGGTATGACACGGCATAAAATGTCTTTCTGCTGACAATCGAAACTCATAGGCTGGAATAAGTTTATTTGGACAAGATTATTGACGTTAGGTGGTTTGCACATTCAACAATATACATGTCTCCCCTAAAGTGGAAAGCTCAACACCCGCTAAATCGGCTTGTCATCTGGGTATACAACTGACAAAAGCAGATGGTCCAACTCTCCTCGGAAGGACTTCACAGAACCCACCAATGCTTTGCCATTTGCCAATGACCTTTTGCACATTATAAATCAAAACCATGCAGCAAACGATCTTTAATCCATTTCTGATAAAACTGGGGGTCTAACCATCCCGGAAAACACCATGTAAGAGCAACTCCTATCTGCATTTGTCTGTATACAACACAGCTGTGTTATACCCTGCATGGCGGGACTTCTGACATTTTTCTATACATCAATCTGATTATCAGTTGTCCAGTCCTGTAAAGAATCATGTGTAAATCGTGTCCAACGGCCTTCAAAATGACATCGAAGCAAAGGGCCCAAGCATTCTCCCCACCAAAATGACTGCAACATTCTCCAACTCTGAACCAATACATACACGAGCAGTGTATGATTCTAACCATCCATCTACTGACACAAATAGGGAATCATGTAATTCTCATTGCTTCATCAAGTGTTTGCAAACACTCGTGTGGATTGGCATAGAAATAATCCTCTTCCTTCGGTCTATCCGAAACTACAACTCGTTGTTTCGAGCTCCCCATTCGATCCACGTGAACTTCTTTCACAGTGGAGGAGAACTCATCACAGCTCAACAGCCCATTATGGTATTGATCTATCAAATCAACTAGAAGCTTCCTGTCCAATAGAATAGTCTTCTTGAATCCTAAAAATCTGGAATATTTGAAAAGAACCAGTCAGATTAAATGACCAAACTTAACAAAAGGAGAATTTTAAGATATAGGATGATTTGTACTGTAGCTGGAAAAGTAACAGTTTTCATCCTGAAATTATGAATTAGCATTCTGTCTTGACCGATACTAAGCAGTTAACTTGTTCGGCTTTAACATATAACAGTCAGGTTAGATGCTTATAACAGTATCATAGCCACTATATATCACTTTTATTAAGGGTCCTCCACTAAGAACCTTATGCAGCATGGAGAAAGCCCAAACTTATTTACCTCTTTATGCATGCAAAAGCATGGCAAACTGAACCGGTGAAACATCTAGGTAAAACCAACAAATGAAAATCAACCCACAAACGACAATGTAATACCTCCGATGACCTTCAACAACTTTAGCCATATTTCCATCATATGTAGGAACAAATATATCACTCTCCAGGGAGACAAGGTAGTCCAATGCAGCCATCTGAGATGAGTGATTTTGAAAGAACATCAAGTCAGAAGGTGCCAGCAGTTTCTCCTTTCTGACCTGCTTGTAACATAAGACCAAATTGTTAACACAGTATGTCAAAGAACAAGGATGTGAAAAGTCAAACTGGCTTCTACTAACCAAATTTGGAAATGCAGCAGCCAAGCTTGCCAGTCTCCTCTCTCCACCATATATTTCACCAGCAGCAATATAAATTTGAACATTTCGATCTATACCGAACGCATGCAGTATTAGAGCAGTTTCTTCAGGTGTCAACGGGCATAAACCTTCTTTCCTTTTGAGGTCAGAGTCTATTACTTTTTCCTTCCACCAGGGGTAAGCGTATCTATCACGTGAGGTTGCCAAAATCAATAAGTGGATGAGAAGTAGAAATAATCAGATAACCGCTCGCCTTGCCAAGCGTACACACTTATGTGTGGTTGTCAGCATCAATGTGGGTGATAAATGGATAAAATCAGATAATTATTCGTTTAACATGCACCAAAGAAAGGTTACCTCATTCTTGTCAGTTCTTCAACCTCTTCATTGTTGCAGCCATGAGTGCAGCCAGAGAAAGCCAGCATATCCATTTCATATCTGAGATGGAGGACAAGAAAAGGGCCATTTTGCCTCAGAATCCTAACAACCTTTCTACCCAATTCCTCAATCTGGGAAGTGAATCTCAGAGCACTAAAGTTAACTCTACAACGCAACTTCTGGATCTCTAGCGGTAGCTCATTGTTAGCAAGTCGGGCATCAGTTCTGTTTAGATGTACAACCTTATGCTTTTGCAGTAGTGGAAGAATCTGCTTATGACCATTTCAGATTATTAGTAGCAGCAGACACGACAAAGCAAAAACAACGCATTGCTCATTGTGCAAAAGGCCAACGGCAAACCAACCTGGTGATGATAGTAAGAAATGTCCGACCAACTAATAGGTGCTAATGAGTGGAACATTCCTAATTGTACTCTTCTCTTAAGTCTAGGCGGCAGCTCCTTCAATATCCGAACCTCATCCCTTAAGGATGTAATGAAATGATCAACGTCAAAGATATCTTAAACTCGCTGCCAGATAGAAAGACATTCATTAGCAAATATGGAGAGTACTTATTCAGAATTTAGCACTCGAGCATATTCATGCCATCTGGTTTTTCAAGAATATTAGTAGGATATACCTTGGATCAGCCCAGAAGGAAGTTTTATCCAGTTCTGGAACTATAAGAGTAACATTTAAATATCTGGCAATTGCAACCATGTCACAAATCTGCAGAGCAGATGAAATGGTGGATTAAAATCAGTAACAAAAAATACGAAAACCCAACACGAGAAAAATTTCAAGATACATTGAAAACAAAGGAGCCCAAAACTTACCGCTGCTCGCATTTGGTTGAGACCTCCATTGCAAGAAACCATAAGGTAACCATTGTTCTTATAAACCCCTACACCAAAAAAACTACCGAAGTTAAGAATGACAGAGAAAAATTGAATGCAAACTAAAACAGTCGAGCTAATGATTTAATGAACATATATAACATGATAATCATAATAACAGTAACACCAAAGCAAAACTAAACTTCAAAGTAAACCTTCATAGTCAATGGAATGAATCAAGTTAAGCATCCAGAATCTCCCAATATATCAACAGCTCTACTATCTATGTGGGTGGATTAGTTTATGAGGGAAACCATGATTCATTATAAGCAAAACCCAGTAACAAACTTTTTGGTGAAGTTACGTTTCATTTATAGCTGAAAACCATGTAACTGTATGAGATTGTCCAAGCAAATAAAAACTTCAACATAAGTACTACTGTAAGGCGTTATAGTTGAGACAAAACAGAATTGAGCTAAAAATAGCTAGATTTTATAATCCTCTACATTGAGAATATCAAACACGGCAAACTGGGTAAATTCACTTTAGACAAATTATAAAATGGAAAGATTAAGAGAGTAATAATCCATGACTTACTCTTTGGAGGAAGAACAATTCTGGGTTGAACGTAAGACATATCTGCAGGAGTAAAACAAGAAGGCCAACCCTTCAATAACCTAGGGCCCCATACTTCACCCATTGTCATTAATCTCACAACACAAGTCCACAGCAAAATTGTTGTCATTCCCCTAACGATCCACATCAACATCCTACGGCTAATAAAAATCATCAACCTTAATCTTTCTGCTTTACCCTCTTCACCCACAAACCTCATTCCCATTTCCCACTTTATCCTCCTCCCTTTCCAGTCATCTACCCTACACATTTTGGCACCATAACTTTGATGTTTAGGGACCAAATGTAGCCCAAAAACAACCCAAATTGCGATCCTAAAAATTGGGATTCTTTTTTTAAACTAAGGATAAAGAAATAGATCCTCCTGAGCACTTGACTGATCCAAAATTTATTAGTCCTGCGGAAAACAAGACGAATCTGCAGACTTAAAAACCATCAAAAATGTAAATCGCCCCGAAACCCAAGAAATACCTTTAATGACACTATATTTAATAAACTTAATAAATGTGGAAAACGCTTCACACGCGCAATGCAATACTTCTTGTGTGTGTTGTGTGGTGTGTTCGTGTAACTGGTTCAGTGTGCTACTATCAAGGGTGAACCCATTGCCAGATTTGATTGTTGGAGGGGTTATCTGGCCAGATTCCGGCGAAACGGACCGGAAAACTGGTGGGATGGAGAGAGCAGAGGAGGAAGTGGAGTGGGTTGGGTTTTGTAGAAAGAACGAGTTTTAAATGGAGATTTGGAATTTGGCCGGTAATTAAGGCGTCGGTGGTGTTATTATGTATATAGCAGTTGATTTGGGATAATGTTTGTTGGCTATATAGTGCTGTAGTTGTTATAAACATAGAAGTGCGTAAAAATTCATACAAACTACCGATAACCGTGTTACCGTCAAACGTTTGAATCAGTAACGTTGAACCCAACTCAATATTGTATAAGTCAAGGTACGTAAAAATAATGAGTAAGATCAACATTTACGCATGTTAAGTTTCATCCTATGAATTTTTAAGAAAGTCAAATGAAAAAAATCTCATAGAACAGACGAATATTATATAAATGAATTTGTCGCGGAACGATTGCAAGGCTATATTTTTTTTTCTTTTACGCTAAATTTTACTCTCTTTTGTCACCCAAAAGGACAATAGTAGCATGTTCAAAATTTTAATGTCAAAAAAGTGAAATTTGAAAACTTAAGATGAACATGTCAGCAAACTGCCAATTACATGTTGGTAGTAGTTGAAGGAATATTAGGACCAAAAGGGGTCTTTGGACGTCTTTCAAGGTGGACCTGGTAAAAGGGCAAAAAGAAATGACATGTTAACATGTTTCTAGATGTTATTGACTTACATATACTACTAGTAATTGTGGTGAATGGTAGTTCTATACTTATATATACTATTAATAATTGTCGCGTGAATTTATTTTTTATAGGCCAGTATTGTTGAGTTATCAATTGAATTAAAAGTTCAATTGCTAAGGGTATGCTATGGCAATTGATCCGCAATGTTATCCGCCCGCCCCGATCCTATAGGAGCTTTTCTTGATTGACCTTTAAGAGACGGGTATGGTATTTAAAATTTAAACCGCAAAGAAACGGGTCAAATTGGCGCTCTCACCGCCCCGCCCCGCCCAGCCCCGGTGTATGTGTTATATTTATTTTTTATCCTAACCCTAGATCTAGGCAATCTCAGCCGTCCATCTCACAGTATAAATGTGGACAAAAATCCTTTCTCTTTCTCCGCCTCTCTTCTCTGTGCCCCATCTTCTCTTTGCTTTCTTCTCTCAATTCTTGTTCTCTCAACGCTCATACGCCGAAGGTCACGGCCTCCATGAATCAACCACCTCACGACACCTTCTCTCTGCCCGCATGGCACGATGCTTATCTCCTCTAGTCACCCATCTCCAGTCCGCCGTCGAAGCTCCTGCCGCGGCTATGCCGAACAGCGACGGCGCAACAGTAAGTAGTGGCGGTAGAGTTTGACAAGTGCGACTGCTGCGGCTACGTTGCGTCCGTGAGAGCTACAAGGGGCACTGGATCTGCAGCATCTCCTGCGAGTGATCAGACTAGTAAAGACTAGTAAATCGGCAACGACGAGGCACTGGATGGGCTTTTTCTTTTTAGTTCTTTCCATTTTTTACTTTTTTTTGTTGAATTCTCTCTTTCCTTTTGTTGGCGATGGGTGATAATGGTGAGTGTGTGACAGCTGTGCCATGGGTAGGGGTGCCGGCGGTACTCAGTGTAATTGTGCCTTGCTCAGGCTGTGGATGTGGCCGCGAGTAAGGAAATAACGGGGCGGATCGGGGCGGGTATCCTAAATTACCTTAGGATCGGGGATGGTATGCAATTCGTTTAACCCGGTGCCGGGGCGGGGCCGAGTGGGGTTTCTGAACTAGCGGGGCGGGTTCGGATTTCATAAGATCCGCATCCGACCCGCCCCATTGCCATCCCTAGGGTATGCTCAACAATGTTATCATGCTTATTACTTTTCATCACGTACAGGCCCGTGATTGAATTTTAAGAGACAGATAAATATTAAGAGAATCAAAGCATAAAGAAATGGAGTGCAAATTGCACTGTTACAAAGGAAAATCAAATTGCAAGTGAGAATAATTGAATTCAAAACCTTTGCAGGATGAGAGTTGTGATACCAGATTAAATTACTTAACTTGTAGCGAGAAATGTTAATCCTGCTAAATTTATCACTACAATCAAGCTTAAAAAGTTTTAATGAAGTCAGTCATACTTGTTAAGCATGATCATGATGACAAGAACTCTGATACCATTTAGTGACACTTGTGGTGATAAATGCTTTACTACACTAATTTTTTCCATTTGATAAAGAGCGTAATTATTGGACTACTTGAAACATTAATTTGCATCTACAAGAACTTTAAAGACCACCCTTTTAGCTTTTTTTTTTTCAATAGAACATAAAGCCTCACTAACTGTGGGGTGCATCAATGCCAATGTCTATCCATTTTCTCTCATTGCAAATTGAGATTTTGATGTTCCTTATTAGATTTTCATTCAGCTCATTAGATTAAATTTTTGCAATAAATATTTGCTTTTGTAAGGATTTGTTATACTACAAAGTGGATTCATCAATGGTATAAGTTTAGGTTCCCTTGTCGTAGCAAAAATTGCAACAAGAGTCTCGCGAGACTTTAGTAGCATCAAAATAAATAATCTTGTCGCTATTTCCCAAACTTTTTAACGACCTTATTGAACATCTCTATAAACCATTAGCGACAATTTTCCTACTGCACCTTAATATTACAGCACAAATTCCAAATTCAATAAAGAACCACCCATATACATCAATATTTGGTAAAAAAACAAAGGTGGGGAACAAGAAGCTACAATTTCACCATCACAACAAGCTTGGATTAGATAAGGGTCCCTTTCTGGGTTAACATGGATGGATAGTTATAGCACATTCATGATCTGTTCCTGCCTTACTGGTGAAATTGATTGTGACCCCTTTCCACATTACATTCTTCTCTCTTTCATTTTTCTGGTCTCTCACACCAACTACACTCTGTAAACACTTCATCCCTTTTTGAACTACACAATTGCAAATTGCACAACCATTGATCAACCCTTCATTTAACCTATCCAAGATATGGCATAGAACAGCCCACTTATTCAAGAACTTTCACTACAGAACTGCATGTTCTCTTCTTGGAAAACTTAATATGCATGGTTTTCTAGTATAGGAATTAAAAGGAGATTGCCCTCATCTTCTGAAAGTAAGTTTGTCTAGTTATCCAGTTGAATCCCATTGGCATCTAGACTATGCATCTCTTGTTAAGCCTGAGTCGAGCATTAAAATGCATGTTCACAAAAAATTAGGATTGTCTTTCAATGGTATCTTCCAAGATAGGTGGTGGATAAATGAGGACTCAGTAAAACTAGGAAAAATGTTATCCATCTTCTTTATGTATTGATTGATTATTACAAGAAAATAAGGTAACTTTAAAATGGTATGTTACTGGGGCCAATTCGGTAGGGAGTAGGATGTAATATCTTATATACTCTGTAACTCGGGTTCAAACACTTTATTTGACTGGACATACTATCTCATGTCATATTCAATTGAATAATGTTATGCGCTAAATGCAGTCATGTAATAAAATACTATTGCAGAGGGCCTTGTACTCAATTTAGTTAGAGTAATTAGTTTAGTTTCCAAAATCTTGAAAGAGTAGTTAAATCTCAAGGTGCACGGTGTAACTTGGGGTGTACCATGTTTTAAAGGGACTTGAACACTCAAATGATCAGGATATTTATTGGCCAAAACCTTGAGTAGTTACATTGTGACCATCATTGGCCTTTTATTGGTAAAACTAGTCATTTAGCAGTAAAATTCTAGTATTGTTAAAGAGAACGAAGAATGTATAATGTATTATTTTTCAATTAGGATGTACTGCGATGTATGTATATTTCAATTTACACAGATATAACATCAGCGGCAAATCAATTTTGGGCTTCACCGCTGCAAGTATTCTGCCCGTGGGGCATGCTAAAATGACAATTCGACCCTTACTTTTAGTACCTTGTACATAAGATAAAGGCCAGTTAAGTAAAATTCATGCCTCTAATTCATTCAGTTACCATTCAAGTTTTGGGCTGGTCTGTGATTCTCCTACCAGTGACCCACCGGAAAAGATGGAGGACAGAGAGTTTGATACAGCGCCAGAGGGAGGCGTGACGGCATATTTAACAATGAAAGCAATGAGTTGATATTAGGCTGCAGGCATTAGAGAGTGGGCAGACATGGGATCCCATTGAGCAATGCATTTGGGCACAAAGTATTAGTTTAGTGATGGCAATGATTGTGGTGTGCAGACAAAGATGGCTTGTTGCGCCACACACAATTTTGACACCAATACATACGGCATGATACTCTCATGATTATCGCCAAAAGTGACAAAAGTTTAACAAAAGAATAAAGGAATGATGATTCTTCTTCTATTGGCAACAGAAACAGGGCAAGCTTGCCTTTCCGTCAATCACATACTTTGCGTATACATTTCTCTTTTATTATAAGTGTCGTCGTCGTCAGATTTTTTTAACGATAAAGTAAAGTTTAAACGGTACAAAATGAAGTTCAATTGTCAATTTCTTATTCGCTGAATATTATGGTGAAGAAATTGATATTTACACTCCAGAAACAAATTGCATTTTTTACCTCTTGCTACATAAGGTAAGGTTTTTTGGGTTATCGAGAAGGAAGCACGTTTTCGAAATATCACCACGTGAAGGTGAATTTGTGACAATCATGTTTAACTTACTTGACGAGAGTGAAACTACTACGATTAGCTTCTACATATAGTATGTAGTATACTTTTTATTAGTCGTCTTTTCATGCACTTGGCAACCGATAAACGCATTAAAGTAGATAAAATGTGAATTGTAGTGGCTAGAATTCAAGATAGGTGCTTGAAAAGCATTAGGATTTTATTGCGTTATAACCCAATAACAAACCTTGTGGTCGTTGTTGGCATTATTACTCGGACCTCATTTGTGTAGAAGTCCACATTAGAAGAGGGTTCTGCCACTCATGATTGTTACCTAGAAATGGCAATGGTTGATGATCATCTTATAGAGTTATAGTTCCTTCTTTAAGAATACAAATGAGAAGTTTTTTAGTTAACTTTTTCTTCTTTTTGAAGTGAGCTGCTTTCATTCTGAGCATTGCAATTCATTGGATTCTGTGAATTTCTAGACTCCACACCCAACCAGAAAAAGAAAAAAAAAAAGAAGAAAGCTCCAGGCTCCTTTACTTCACATGGGCTTATTGATTCTTTCCAACATTTCAAGGCTTCCAAACTGTATAGAGTCTGTTGACAGTGAAGCTTCATGGAAGCATTGATGGCCACAGTTGTCCAGTTTGTGACACTGAATGGGCAGATGTCACAGGTACCAAGGCCAATGTAGTGAATTTGTCTAGACAATTGGGGTTAAGCTAGGTAGTTAAGCTTAGAATGAAAACCATATCCCTATTGATTAAAATGGGCTATTGAATAAGGATGTGATTTTGTGATTAATGTATACACTTTACAGTACTAGCAATATCAGTAGGATAGTTAATATAAAATGGAACCTTATGAATAATGTAACCTAATAATCACACTTTTTCACTAGAGAAGAGATCCTAAGTACTAGAAATGCCTAAAGTCAAGGCATGTTAGCCCTCAAAAGTGCTTGGAGAAAGTTTATATAGGGAATGCACTGGGTGCTGCTTTAATTTGCTCTAGACCAAAGCTTCCTTTCCTAGATTGGGCTCTTTATATAACGCCAACCCATAATGGCCCTCCAAATTTTTATTGCCAGTAATGCTACCATTATGAAACTTTTTTTTTCATAAGTATCACAAAAAAGGTTAATATAGTAGAGTTAAACTCCAGCTGTATCATATGATAATTCTTCTTTTGTCATTGTGTTGGGTTTACAGGTATAAGCATGAGTTTTCAGGTAAAAGAGGATCTATTGCAGAGGTCTGTTTGTCCACCAAAAAGTATTTATCGTTGTTTTGAAACTTTGTTACGCGCGTCTTGTAATGACAAATATATTTTTAAGTAACAAATTAGAGCGGTATTAATCAAATGCACCTCGATAGTTCCGCCCCTAAAGAAGCCGTAAAAGTCCCGGTCCACATGTCAAACAATGAAGTACTTGCATAAAACTCACGATGATTAATTGTAATTTTTTCCTTATGATGAGTAGAGACTGTTAATTACATCTCGATTGAAGAATGGCTTTTACCTAAGGAATGAGAGGGTCCGTGAAAGCATGTATGTCCTCTTTTTTGACTCTCACAGCAAAGAAAAATATGTATTATTCCAGCCCAATGGTCTCCATATCTAGGACTTTCGGATATATTGTAAAAAGAACCCTATGAGTCTTAGCTTGAATGTCTATCACGTGAGCTCTTCATGATCCAACGATCCTAAATGGTCGAGACCAATAGTCGATTTACTCCTCGCCATAGTGAAACTGGCAATCATTTACGAGATACATCTACACTACATCATAGGAGGCTAGTTGGGAACTCATGCCAACAGGTTCTCCACGTCTCTGCTGCTGATCAACTTAAAATAATAATTATTTGTGCATAAAACCTTACACTTAGCTACCAAATAATATAGGCCTGTCACCACCCCCATATATACAACCATGAAACCCCCTAAAATTGTCACAACGAACCCACCAAAAGTACCACTGCCAACTTCCACTGTTTTAGTGCGGTTGAAGTTTGCTGAACATTTGAGAGAAGCTGTGACGTATATAGAGCAGGGGCACATCCGAGTGGGTCCCGACACGGTTACTGACCCTGCATTCCTTGTGACGAGAAACATGGAGGACTTTGTTACATGGGTAGATACGTCCAAGATAAGAAGAAAGGTCCTGGAGTACAATGAGAAGTTAGACGACTATGATGCAATGAACTAAGAGGCTCCATGAAGGGAAACGAAAGTTGGACTGCCTGTTAACCTGATTCAACCGAGTGGATGCAATGAGCTAGGCAGTTTGAAACTTTATCCCAGTTTCGCGTTTTCAGGTGAAAATTTGTGAAGTATCTGAGGACACTCTAATCGAAGGAATCCGACTCCTAAATTGCATAATTTGTATTGTAGAATGTTAAAAAGGATGGTGTTTGTGAGGAGTTTTTTTTTTTTCTCTCTCTCTCTCTCTCTCTCTCTCTCTCTCTCTCTCTCTCTCTCTCTCTCTTGTGGATGGATTGAGGGGATTTTTTGGTTTGTTAAGATTTGTGATCGAAGCCCTTGAACCTGGTGCCATGGCTATGAACTCCAAAGCCACCAACAGACCAAGTTGCTCACCACTTATATTACTGAAAAAAGGTAATTAAATGACCCACAGGTGACTGTCCCAAAAGTTCAGGAGGGTCAAATACGTGCGTGGCAAGCATTTGATAAAGGGTCACGGCTGCGGACGGCTGTGCCGAAAATGGATCTAAATGCGTGGATGGCAAGTGTGCTGAAGTTGGGGGGGTGTGGATGGTGTAAGCGGCAGCGGTGAAGGTTGGACGATGGGTGATAGCAGGAATGAAGTTATGGTCGGTGGCAACTGTTTGAAAATAGCAAATAAAACAGGAGCCCTGGGCATCAGTTGTTCCAGAGTCCAACTACGAGAAAAAGAAAAAAAAAAGAAGAAGAAGAAGAAGAAGAAGAAAGGAACGTTGAATTAAAGCCTGTAAAGGTTGGTGCAACAAAACTGGAGCGATATCGAAAAGTTTTGCATTTAAATTGGAGCACTATGGTGCACAACAGCAGACCCGAGCCGGCATGAAGTTTTCTGTACATAATAATATCTATACATATACAACCAACTTCCCTCCCCCCCCCCAAAAGACAAAGCTCCTAATTCTTTCAAAACTTCAGCTTTTCCCAGCATTAATTGCAGCATAAACGAAGTCCTCGCACCGTGTACACCCACTAGACAGCACATCAGCCAAAACACCAATAATGTCAAATGACTCCTGTAAATCCGTAGCAGAGGTCGCGTCCTCGAGCCACGACAGCAATTCCTTGGAGAAGCCCACCATCTCCTTCACGTTTAACAGCCTCTCTTTCATCACCACCTCCCAACCGTCCAAGCTCCCGCTATCATCGTCTCCTTTCAGTTCCTTGGACCGTCCTTCGACTAGGGCGGTCGCCGATTTTCTAACCTTGAAAAAGTGCTGTAGCTGCTCAATCAGGCCGGTATAAACGAGCATCGGCTGAACGATACTTAGTATCTCATCTGAACCACCAGCGTCCAATGCTAGGCTTCCGCTGGTATTTCCAGAACTTGTCGGATTTGGTGATGATCGGTGAGTTGACCGGCCATGAGTCCGCTGCATGTACGCATGGTATATACCACGCTGCAGGAAGGCACGTCGGTGTTGCAACCATGACTCGTAAGGTTCCGAGAGAAGTGAGCTAACCATCATAAATTGAACGGTTTCCTCTGTTCCCCCAGAAACAGTAGGGGTTTTGGAATCTACGGCAGAAGAGGCCAGATAAGTTGTAACGGACTTGGCCAGCAGTCGCCGCTGATCAAGGTGGTGATGGGCCATCTGAATCATGAACGGAAGAAACTTGGAGTTGCTTTCTTTTCCACCACCTCTGCTGTCTGTACTAAATGATGCCCCAGTTGCAAAACGAGCGAGCATCTACAGAGACAAATGCATGAACATCAGATGGTGGGTACTTAAAACATCCACAGCGAGGAAACAAAAGAGGACAAGAATTGCAGAAAAGAGGAGCAAAGAATGTACCAGAACAATGTCATAAGTCAACAAGCGCAGCCGATTGCCATCAGCACGTCCAAGAGCATTCAGATAATCCCAGTACTGGTCAATATAACGTGTATATTGTGCTATCGGAACTGATGGACCTCTCAAGGGAAACAAATTATTACACAGGGTCTCATTGTTTCTGAGGACTGCTCCATCCCATTCCTTTTTTGGATTTTTCAGGGCAGCATCCGCTCTCTTAGCCTCTTGATGACACTGGAAGTGTATAATGTTGAAATGGCTCACTGTCGTGTAAACACAATCCCCACGAGCATTTCCTGAAGTCCCAACACCAAGGTTAACCCGCTTACTGTAAGTATAGACACCCAGCAAATCTGTAGGCCTCAAACTGTAGCCCTCACGGCAGACCATGCAAGCTACCCCATCTTCCTCTTCCTCCATGTCTTCGAAACCTTCAAGGGCCGGCCGAGCAACAACAATTCGCTCACCACCATCTGAAGCCAGTTCCTGTCGCATCCCAAGTCCCTATCACCAAACCATTCCAGATCAGATGAAATGCTGTTAAATCTTTATGTAAAGGTATATCTACCAATTTACTGTCTTCTATTAGCTTACGTGCTCTATGAAAATCACAGCTAAAGGGGAGAGAGAAAAAGGCAGTTTGCAAGCCACTAATTTATGAGAAAAAAGAATCATTGGCCTATTCATCAGCAAAGGAAGTTGGCAGAAATGTGATTACTATATCATACAGCAGAAAGGGATGAAACCACGAGTTTCTCCGAATACAATTAAAACTAACCCCCACCCAAAACCCCTAGACGTGCAGCAGCCCAATGAAAAGGAATAACTAAAGGTACAGTGAAAAAGTACCTGAAGCATCTCTTCTCTTTTCCTTAGAGCTCGACGCCTCATCTCATCCCGGCTGGCATGGCGTAAGCCAGAAACCTGCTCTGCTAGGAATCCGTCTCCGGTTCCCTCTTTATCAGAGAGTGTGTCCAACAAGTTTTCAGCTCTTGGCCCAATATCATTTTCTCCCGAGACTCCCTCCAAAGCATGGAGCAGTGGTAAGATACCTCCTTCATTGATGCACTTTTGAGTGGCCAAGTGCCCCGTTGACAACCCCCTGAGCATAGACAATATGAGGGGAACAGATGGAAGTTTTAAACCCGATGCCCATTCTGCACTAGATTTAAAGCCAGCCTGCCCTGTGAATGCAAAACTTTCCCTCATATGTCTAACTGCAACTTCAGTAATCCCCTTTTCCACTATAATGTCCTTTAATCTCTCTCCACAGCTACTTGTCTTTAGAGACTCGGAAACCCTCACAAAGTTCTCCACAGAAAACCTCTGTTTAGCTGCTTGCTGTGAAATGCTCTCATCTTTTGGATTTTCTTGATGCTGTTTCTGCAGCTGGTCAAATTCACCCCAGTTCTGTAAGTAAGGGTCAAAATGCTGGATCAGGGCTTCCATTGCTGCAGGTTCACCATAAGTTAAATAGGGCAAAATTCTTGCAACCATCTCGGTATTCCTCTGCTGTTTGTTTGACTTCTTAAGACCAGCAGGATGAGACAACCTCTCCAGGAACATGAGAACTATTTTCTTGGCCTGTTCACCAGCACCAGTTTCTTCGCTAGAGACAGTAAGAGCATTCTGGGTAATACTAATGTTGTCACTCTCATTTGCTTCCAATGTCAGACTCTCCACAATCAAGAGAATTCCTTCAGCTGGCTCCATGGCATCGACAGAGAAGGCACGCCTTGCTGTTTCAAGGAGCAAACTCAAAGCTCCAAGGTTTAACAAGGCCCTTCTGTTCTCCCTAATCTTGCAGCAGTGCATGAGGAGATTAAGCACCGCAACCAATTGCTCTTGATTGGACTTCAAATCATCTCGCAAACGCTGCACAATTGAAACCACTCTCAGGTGTAGGAGTGTAGGACAATATCTTATACACAAAATGATACCAAAGATTGGGATTTTCTTCAATTTATGCCCGCCCCCAACAACCGAGAAAATAAAAAACAGGGAAAGTTATTCAATATTCAGATTAAAATTCAAGAATAGTTCATGAAGTGCCTTATGAAAACAATAAAAATTAAACCTGTTAATGAGGAACATAAACATAACATTGTATATCTAGCTCCACTTTCACAAGAAGGGAATTTCAGGATGTCGCAATACAGATCTCATTGCTACAGAACTTTTATTGGATTTCTACTTTTTATTGCATGCAAAAAGGCCAGAAGAAGTTTCACTTAGTTTCTGATTTGCTTTGGTACGTGGTACGGATGTGGGTGCATGATGCTTCACTGTGTTGGTGGGCTTAGAACAAAGAACTTCCATCATAAACTATTTGCACCTTTCTTCAACAAGGTTTATAGGGTGACTACTATGCTAAGACTAATTATTGAAGCACACCCTACATAACAACAGCTAACATCATCCAGACATTTCTAAAATCAATAGCAAGCTGCATACCTGTATCATTCCCAAGAGAATTTCTAGTCCACCGCACTCACGAACTGCACCAGCGATTGCAAATTCCAGCTCAGGATCTTGAGATTTCTCTCTATCCTCCTCCAACTCTTTGATCATTGGCTCCGTTGCTTCACCATCTAGCCCCTGGCAAATAAAGGCATAGACAGGTAAGTCGTTTGAACATGTTACAAGCGAATTTCAATACCGTTGTTTATTCGCTTTAAAACAGTTGAACAAACCTGAAGTCGATAAGTTACTGTCATCGGAGGACAATCTCTAGCAGATGTGACGATATAAGAGGATAACAAGGTAGAACCAGCTGCTGCGTTTGAAGACTGACTATTTGACTTTTTCCATACTTGCTCATATACTTGAGCAATACTCAAGTCAAGAGAAATTATATTCCCAGCTACAAGCAACTCCATACCATAGTCGTCTTCTAGAAGACCCAAGAGATCCAACTGGTGGCAGATCTTGTTTTTGACATCACGCATTAATGGACCAATCTCAGCACTGGAATAGGGATTCTTGGTCATTGATCCCCGAATGAACTCTTCTTGGGTGTGTGCCTTGTTCAGAATCAAAAGATACACTGACTCTGGTTTTGACGGGCAGATCAGATTGCAGAGCTGCTCCAAAATAAACTGCAAATACAACATAGTTGCATTGCCATGAGTGAACACACCAATGCACAAAAGTTTGGTCCATAAGCCTAAAGTAGGGACTTCTACCACACAAAAACAAAATAGAAGCTAAATTCCACGATATAAGATGCCACAGAAAAGGTGAGCAGTCTTCAATAAAAATATGTTACTCCGCCCGTCCCTAATTAATTGATCGTGTTTGACTTCCATGCTTATTTAGCATATGAGTCCTATAACCTATTTTATGGGTTTTCCATTCTACCCCAAGAGAGAGAGGGACAAAGAAAGTGGGCCAGGAGAGAGAAAAATGGGTTGGTGGAGAATTAATGTGGAGAGAGAAATAGAATAAAAAAAGTGTAAGGGCAAACATGGAAAAACACCTATGGAATCTTTCTTAATCTGGAAAGTGATCTATTTTTTTGGGACAGCCCAAAAAGGAAATATGATCAAATATTCAGGGACGGAGGGAGTAATTCACAAGCAGTATGAGCTTTTCCAAGCTTTGAATACATACTGTCAAAATTTAAGCACGCATATGTGAATCTCATGTGTTGTAGGTTGTGTCAAAACGATCCTCCGCCTTTAAAAAGTGTCATCTTAGTCCTTCAACTTAAATTCCACTACCCAAGTGGTCCTTCGGCCCCTCACCCGCACTCCGTGGAATCAGTTCTAAAGTGGTCATATGCAAGTGAATCAGTGAGGGCGAAACTGAGAACAAAAATGACTGTTTTTCACTGGGTATACTTTTTGTTCTTTCGTTCCACCTTCACCTAATAAGAATGTTCACATGAGTTGCATGTGACCGCTTAATAGCTGGATTATTATGGAACAAAGAACCACTTAGGAAATAAACTTAAAGGAACCAATCTGACACTTCATAAAAGGTGGAGGAAAACACAACTGTCAAACTTGAAGGACCAATTGTAATTTACCCATCATAATGTCCATAGAAACTTAGAAAAATGAGTTTCAAATATTCCAACCTCTGATCAAAGTGCACTTTCTCACTAAATATCATATCGTGTCAACCTGTGCACTAGCAAGAGGCAACAGCATCCATATAGTGACAATTATTGGCCACTTAATATGCTTATCACATTTAATTGGTCACGCTAAAACCTTGTCTCCAAAGGTGTCTACGAAGTGCCAATAACCATATTTGGCGAACATGAATTGTCGCATTTTGGGGTGGGGGTGTGTGTGTGTGTTTGAGTAAAAAGTGGAGGAAGAAACCAAAATGTATCTAACACATACCAAAGACGTCCGTCCTCTCCTCTCATCTCCATGTATTTGCAGACCGCTGATGCAGGCCTGAATAAACTGACGTTTATTCTCATTACTCTCCAGAAGAAGACTGTCAAGAAGATCCTTTAGAAGTCTATTGCAATCACTAATTAATTTCGTCTTTTGCACAATCAATCCCCTAATGACAATAAGTGCCTCCAGGACTTCAGACAGCAGCTGTTGTCTTATGAACCTGAAACAGTTTTAAGATTATTAAAAAGATGCAGAAGGAAACAGATCGCAGAACAGATATGCAAAGCACTTATACCTGATTCTGATATTGGGAACCTCCAAAAATTTACCGAGAAGCTCTATAAGCTTGTGGAGAATGAAACCTTGTGAGATGTCAATATGCAGGCTCCTCTCCAGGGATTCAACATTACTCACTTCTTGGGTAATTAACTTACATATTGTAGTCAGGCATCCACGTACAGTTAAGAAAAGAAGAGCATCTTCTGCATCTATCATCTTAAAGAGCAATTCAAAATATTCTGCTGCATTTTCACCAGCAGAAAGGGTTGCTGGTAACAAAGACATAAGTAGGTTTAATAGCCTAAACCGTCTTGAAGAGCTTTGGGAACAAAGCAAACTGATGAGCATGCACATCTCAGATCTAATAGATTGAGAACAAGCACTCAATACCAGTTCTGTAACCCAGGAACCCAACTCAAATGCTCTTAACTCACTCTTTGCAACCTTAGAAGCACGCCGTTTCCATTTAAGAGCGTATTTCAGAGCCAGGTAATCATGTCTCTGAGGCCGAGACCTCTGCCCACTTTTGACTGCCTGAGACGCTTTGTACTGCCGCCTAACAAAATCAAGATATGAGGCTCCCTTTTCCCACTCCGAGTAGCTTAATAACTGAAGATCTTGAGTCTTTTGAGAACCGTCCCAACTCTTATCTGACAACTCCGATGCATGCTTATTCCCACTGCCAAGGCCACTCAGAGATCCAGAGAGATTTTTGTTTTCATCCTTTTGAGCTGAAACTGGGGCAGACTTTCCTACACTTTGATCTTTCTCCGCTGTATCAGGTTTTGGAGGAGTGCATGCCTGAGATATAATTCTTAGGCAAGGAAGAATAACATGCTCAGATATAGCAGGATGCTTTGCGCCTAATTTGATGGAAGAAAACAATAACTGAAAGACAACGCGCAATCTTGACTCCCAGAATTCATCTGCCAAAGAGCACACCTCTGAAAGCAACAGCAGTTCTTCCCGTGTAGCCAGGGCAATATCGATGGAACGATGATGTTCGAGACAGTACATGACTTTCTTCTCTATTAGATTGTTCAACACAGCCACAGCATTCATGTCACCCTCAGAGAAGGCACAAAGGGCAGCCCTGGCTTGGACACGAGCATTTTTCGGGCCTTGATGCATATTATTCTCAAACAACTCAGTTAAGATGCCAGCGGACACAAGTTGTTTCTTAGAGCCGCTGTGCCTTGATAGCACCTGTAACATCTCAAGACACTCGGTAACGAACACAGTAGCGCAGCCATAGCAACTGTTTGGTGATCTAGACACGACAAATCTTGAGGACGTGACCGCATTATCGGACTGTTTCTGATGCAAGTATTTCATCAAAACCCGGCGAAGCCCTTGAAGGGTCTGAACACTTTTGCTGACAGAATCAAAAGCTGCTTTGCATTTCTCACCATAGAGGACACCAAGAAGAGCAATTTTCCGGTTTATCTTACAAGAAGGCCCAGGCAAAGAGACCATCATCTGCTGAACAGAATCCTTCTGCTGTGAGTCCATCTCATTTTCACCGATGCTTGATACAATCTTCAGCAAAGGTTTCTTAAAACCCAAAAGCTGCTGGTATCTTCTGTGAGCATTTTCAGATTCAGATTCAATAGCAGCTAATCCCCTTTTCATATCTTCATCATTCTCCATGCTATCGAAAGTAAAACTCGGCTTCGCCATGAAATTAAATTCAAAACGACCATACTTGCTATACCCACACTCATTGCACAAGAATGAATCCAAATTTTCATAGTTGATGTTACGGCATTGCCTGCACTGATATGCATTTTCATGACAGTTGCCACAAATTCCATGCTTATCCGTGACAGGCCGACTGCAACGTGGACACTGCAAAGGTTCGAGAGATAGAGCTTGAAGATTTTCATAAAAAGAATCCAACTCAATCATAAAATTACAAGCAGTGATTGGAATTGGGAAGTCAACTTTAAGCTCCGTCTGGTTGAAAGCAAGATGGCAGATCTTTGCACGCTTCCACAAGGACCAATTATTCTTCAACTCTGACAAGTCAGATACAGGCCTATTGTTGTAGTAAAGGTTCAATACCTTCACCGATTTCGACTTCCTAGCATCATGGACATTCATAGTCACACACTGGATGGTATAGCTACCAGTGCACTTCACTATAATGCGGTTGTCAGTGAACTTTGTTTCTGATTTTAGACTTTCTAGCTTCATCCTACTGTATGGTACTTCAGGAGAGCTGCATGCAACACAAGGCTCACTCTCGAGATAGTATCCATCAAACTCCACCAAACTACTCAAAGTGTTGTATATTCGAGAATTTGGATGATTGGCCAAAAGCTCATTTTGGGAGTGAAGCGTATCAGATACACTCTTAATCACATCAGGAGTCAAGCATCGGTCTGCAATCTCGGTGCCCTGTTGCTTTGAAGCATTATCTGGTACCTTAACCAACAAGCAGGTCACAAGTTCTGTATACTCCATGATATTTTGACCATACATCGGCAAGCATTTCACTTTCTGCAACAGAATCATCAACATGGTTTCCTTGAATGAATGCTTCCCGTGATGCCAAACGCCATGAAGAACACATTTGGCTTCAGCACGCACAGAGCTTGAATTCCACTCCAGTAAAAAGGAATCAATGAATTGCCTCAAGACGTCGCTGCCCTTGTCGGTGAAGACGTCAACTATGGGCTCCATGTCTAAATAAGATTTCTCCGAACCAGATTCACTGCTATCTTCACCTTTCTTTTTCTTCTTTGAATCGAGGGATTGGCTTCCTGATTTGTTTGAACCTGTTCCTGCATCCCCTCCTTCAGTTTTCTGTAAGGAGTGGCTGATGTCCTTCCCAGTATAAAAGGCCAAATTCAGGAGTTTAAGGGTCTGAACCACGCATTCTTCCCCAAAATAGAATACTCCATTTATCAGGAAATGTAAAACATCCGCGTGCCTCAGACAATACTTCTGCCAATTTCGAGGACGCACAGCAGCTACTTCAGCCATAGTAACCAGGCACTTGACCACCTTGACACTCCTCTCATATGAGAGAGTACATTGAAAGCCACCAGATTTATTTATGTGCTTATAAAGCTTTTTCACTTCGCTTGAGAATTGCCAAGAATCTCGAATGCTATAATAGTGTGTTTTGCTACCACAAAGATGCAGAAAAAGTCGCCTAGCATACCTTCTCACAAAAGTTGTATGAGGATTATTAATGTAACTACAAAGGACATCCTGATATCCATCTAGCTTCAATTCCTTCCCTGACGGAATCTTAGAGAACTTCTCTTTTTCCACAACCTTGTCATGCTTTTCTGGTCGAACCAAGCTGTAAACCAATCTAAAAGCATTCTCTAACAATAGCCTATGGTAGTCCACAAATATGTCAGGGCGGTGGGTCTTGGCATACGAATCTGAGAAGAATGGAGAGAAATTACCCGCTGGTAGCTCTCGTCGGACAGTTAACAGAGCCCCACATCCTGAACCAGTGCCTGAACCATGTGAAGCGTCAAAACTCACTGTTGGGGACTTAAAAACATGAACCAGCTGCTGCAGAACATCCATTAGATAGTTAACAAAAGCTTGCTGCCTGAGAGACCCACAAGCTCGAAGTAGATTGGAAAGGAAGTCATTTTTCTCTTGATCATCCAGCATAGATGGAGCAGTAACTGAAGCGGAAGACTGACTCGGGATACTACTTTTGTCATGAGTATCTGTAGGTCCACTTGATTTCGGTGCAGAACCATCACTGCCAGGCTGGTGCCAGTTTCTCAGCATCAAGGTAAAGAACATAAAGATGAGAATTGTGATTTCCCCAAAGGAAGAACGGCTTTTGCCTGCGAAAGGTTTGCTAATATTTATCTCATCCAAAAACCATTTTATTAACTTCTCCAAATCTAAGCTTTCTGGCTTAGAGCTGTCAACAAAAGGTCCACCTACAGCAGACGACAATCTGTAGAAGAGCTGCATAACAGGGATAGCCCGAAAACCAGAGGTGGTCTCCATCCATCCTTTCAACTGCTCAAGGAGCTCAGAAAGAAGTAAAGAATTTAGTGCCCTTTTTGATGCAGAAATAGTAACAGGATCAGCGATTGAAGCTGAAAAGTCTCCAGCCTCGTTGGTTTCCAGGACATGAATTGGTGGAGCAAAATTCTGAATGCCGACATCAACTGCAACCGGCAACAGGCTTGGATCACCTAAATTATCGGAAGAAAATTGAATTTCATTGCCCTCACCACCAAATGTTTCCACTTCAATTGGGATCGCTGACATAGGATGATCTCTAGAGTGCGGTGGAGGAAGGCGGTCAGCGTCAAGCACTTCATAACACGCTTCACATAGATCAAAATCAGGGCAAACAGTACAATGCCATCTCTGCCTTAGTATCGGGACAGTGGAGCAACCATCACAGCAATATTGGACTGATGAGGTAATAGAGTCTTCTTCAACCATAACCTGAGTACTTCCACCAGCTGCACTTGCATCAGCACGCTCAGAACCAGATCCGACATTTTCCACAGCCTCATCAGTACCTAACATAGTTTGCTTTGGAAATGGAACTTGGAGCAGTCTTGAGGATATAGCCAAGCTAGGAAAAGGAAGAAATGAGAACGTTAAGTAAATTTCTTCTTGGTTGGGGGGAGGAGGAGGAGGAGGGAGGGAGAGAGGGGGAGGGGGGAGAGAGGGAGAGGGGAGGAGGGAGAGAGGGGAGGGGGAGAGAGGGAGAGGGAGAGGGGGGGAGAGAGAGAGAGAGAGAGAGAGAGAGAGAGAGAGAGAGAGAGAGAGAGCTACCTGCTAGAAGTCCGAACAGCCTCATGGGGTGAGAACAGAAGTTTCTTGAATAGTGAAACAGCAGGTGCAACAGAGTGCAACCCCTGATCCTTCCCATGCAAAGCCAAGCATTCAGCATAACAATAAATGAGTTCCACAGATGATACAACAATGTTGTTCATAGTCTGCGTTTCAGGGTGCTCAATATCCAAAATTCCCCAGAGAACTTGCATGAGCCCATCCACCACTTCAGAACCTACAAACGAGAAAAAAAAAAAAAGAAAAGGTGCATGAGGAGCAAAATTAATCATTTTAAGTAATGAAAAATGATGAACTCAAGAAGCGGAGAGGTTGATTGGAAGAAGATGTCATGGTTGAGAAGTTACAGCAGAACATGAAAATAAGCTGACTCGTTATTACTGTTTCTTCTTTGTGGAATAAGCAGACATTCAAGCTAACATAAAGTAACCTTGCAAGATTTGGATACCATGCCAATTGAAAAAATTGAAAACCAATTTCATAAAAGCTTGTCATAAAATTCTGGGATAACCTTCAAAAGAGAAGTAGAGATGTATGTAATTTGATATGACCAGAAACTCTTCACGAGTTCCACTAATTACTTTTACTGGACTGATGCACGTTGGAAGAAACACAAAAAAAAAACTTTAGATCAACAAGAAATATTGTGCAAAAGGAAGACTGTTGAGGTATTAAAAAAAGGAATCTACGCACAAGACCAAGGATATATACAGCACAATCTTTTTTGGTCTTTTAAAGAGAAAAATAATGTAACTTAATTGCTCTATCATGCAGTTTCTGCTATCAAAAGCAATGAAACTAAGTAACTTAATTGCTTTATCATGCAGGAGTTCCACGTAATGCCTCATACCGCCAGTGAACGTGTATACATGATTCGAGCTGCAGTAATAAATGAGTAAAGAAAGTGAAGAAAATCGAGATTCCAAGTACGCATTAAACATAAAGGCAAGAGAAGAGTTGTAGACAAGATTTTCTTTTTCTTACGAAGTGTGATAATTGTGTGCGACAACGCAATGATTCGTGCATTGTATCATCGCATTGATATACACAGCTGCAAACAAATGTAGCATATGCAGGAACAGTAACAGAACAGATTAATCACTAAAACATTCAAATTCAAAACATCTAAAATGTTATCCTGCGCAGAAAGCTGAGCACGCAATGAAAAGCCCAGACACTACTGCAACTAAATGGATGAACCGCATAGCAATACCATTGGTCTCGAGGAAACTAGCCAAGTTCGACCGACGGTGCAACGCAATCTTAGAAACTGCACGCATCTGGGCTGTGAACTCCTCAATTATCCAGCCTGCTGTAGTTCCACCTGTACCTAGCCTCGAAGAAAGCATGCTAGTTGACTTCACCACCCCAAGAAGACGCATGGTATCCTTAACCTAAGCAAGAAAGTTGCAATTAGCTATTAATTACATCATAAGAATAAGTTTATGGAAAGACGAGTGCAACGGCATCCATCGCTTACTTGGTAATACATCTCCCTTTTGGGAAACACAGACTGCAGGACGCAGCAAGCAGCAGCCTGCAGCAAAGGTTCTCTATCACTTTCAAATACCGTCTCCAGCAACTGCTTGCACTTGAGTTTGCTCAGCTCCAGTTTAACTTCATCAACTTTTGAGCATCCTTGGGAGCTACACAATGCATAAAGCCTAGACAAAAGCTTGAGGCCATCAGCAACAACTTGCTCCTGTATAGGTGCAGATTGAGCAGTGCGGCACTTTCTCCCAGATCCTGGAGCATAAGAGTTACAGCCAAGAGCGCGATTCTCCATGTCCAAAACAGCATCCATTTTCTCTTTCCAACCAAATTCATCCTTGGCTCGACCATAAACTTCCAAAGAGTCTATTCTAGGTAATGCAGATCTATTGAAGGTTGGACCAAAACTGATTGTAAATTCTTCATCAGCAAGAAGTGATTCAGCTACTGTGAATGGAATATCATACCAAGATTTTACACCCTCGTCTAATTTTATCACTCTCTGGAAGATAGTAATATCTGAAGGTATGTGGCTTGCCGATATATTACCAACGTGCACACGAAAACCAACCATCACTATGTCAGGATTTGAATTAGAGACAGTAACCTGCAAAGACAAAATAGGGGGAACGTAAGAAAATGTCTCTCAACATCTGCTAACTTTAAATTGACAACCTAATATTAACAAATAGACATGGGAGCCCATCCCTACCCAGCACTGGGACGGGCTCCCCATCCCAACGCATCTGGAGCCGTTCACCATGGCCAAGTGGAAGGCCCCAGATTATTGTTCGGAAAAAATAAAAAAACAAAAAGCAGCACAGCAGATAGCCTGGTGCACTGGAGCAAATGACAAAAATATCTCTGAACAGTCAGACCCACAGGAAAAGCAAAACAAACAATGCGCCACATGGTGCATTACAAGGTTCGTAAAATTTTATTACTTCATTCAGAATGTACAAGATTCAAAGTTTACAAGCATTGATTGATTTGTCCTCCACACCGGTTCACAAATCAACCAACACCATTACCGCCACAACTACACCATCACCGCCATTACCACAACCGCCACAAATCGTTAGGTAGTTCATAGCCTAAACAGCAGTCTCCTAGAAACAATGGCCTCAAAAGTGCCGCACAGCACCAACCACCTACAAAGAACGACAGCGAAACAGTGCCATTGGCAGTCCTTCAGTCCCTTGCTTGTCACGGCAACTGTCGCAACGGCAGTAGAGAACATGATTAGATCTGAACAGATATCTGATCTGAGCTGGCGATGGTGATGGTGGTTAACTATATGTCACATCGCATCATACATCGCCTCTCACAACCACAATCAGTCGCAGTGGTGGTTATGCAGTGGTCCATCATGGTGGTGGTTGTGTAGTGGTCACAGCGGGGGTGACTCTGCAGTGGTGAGTAACGGTGAAAATGAAAACCTGGGGGTGAGCATATTGTGGCGATGAGAAGGTGGTAGCGACGTCAGTTTGGTAGGTGTAATGGTGGTCGGCCATGGAAACTTGGGCTGATAGTTGTAACCTGGTCAGCGTGCAGCTTAGAGAGAGCAGAGGGGGAGAGGAGAAAGAATGGAAGAGAGAACGATTTTTTTTTTTTTGGGGGGGGGGGGGGGATAAATATACGAATGGGTACGGCTAAGAGGTGAGAGAGTGAAAAAAGAGAAAGAAAAAAAAACTATGAGGGCATTTGTACAATGTGAATAGCGCGCCAAACTATCTTCGTACTCCTTTTTTGTTTTTTGTTATTGAAAAATGATCTGGAGCCATCCATGTGGCCATGATAGATGATTCCAGATGGCTTGGGTTGGGGGAGCCCTTCCCAGCGCTGTGTGGGGATTGACTCCCTATGTAAATATATATCGTGGACGGCATAGATCACCATCTTTTTTTGGCCCTTTTATTACTTGCGCCACATACTCAAGTGGACGGCCAAAGGACCTTTGTGCCCTTCCCCCACCAACGCTGACGAGTCCAAGGAGTGGTGGCGGTGACCTTCATCTTCTAAAGTCCACTTCAGTTCTTGTAGAATAATCTGATGAAAATCCCATTTAAATCCAAATCATATCCAACCAAACCACTAGTTCGTCCACCCTATGATGAGGCGGACGAGACTTTGACAAAACTGCCCCTCCATTAACTTGTCTTGTGTTTCTTTTTATGTTTTTATTCCTTTTCAGTTCCCACTAGCCAAGAGCTCCTCTTGTTTTTCCTCTTCTCCACCTCCTAGTTGGGCACCACAGCGAGCCTACCTCCCACACACAACACCACGCGCACACACGACACAAACACACGGCACACACAGTCAATCCATCTACCACACACCATCCACGCCCAAATACACACCACCCCCCGCACACGCACCCCCACGCACAGAGACAAACACATGGGATGTGAGTTGTTCTTACCGTCGTCGCTCTGTCGTCATTCTCTCTTCCCCCTTAATTTCATTGCAACCACCATCACTGAGCACACCACCACTACCCACAATCTACTGCGTTTCCAAAACCCCCACCACCCGCTAAACGCCACTGCCACCATCGACAGTAGCCCAGACCCTCACCGCTCATCACCACCCAGATCCTCTACATTTCATCGCCACATGACTGTGTGTATGTGTCTATGTTTGTGTGTGTGGTGTGTGTATGTGGGTGGATGTGTGTGTATGTGGGTGGATGTATGTGTATGTGTGGAGGTGGGCCGACAGGGGTGCCCAGCTGTGTGGGTGGGGTGGGAGGGTGAGGAAGAAGAGTGCAAGAGAGAGAAGGCAAGATCTGGTCAATATCTCCGTCCGTCCCGTCACAAGCAGATGGTTATACTTTTTTTTATTTGTCATAACTCATAAGTAGAGGGGCAAAAGGATAAAAAATACTGT
>JAVXUP010002938.1:0-96892 GCA_033070095.1 Escallonia herrerae | reverse complement strand
ATTTGTACATCTCATTAATCAGTGACGACACTTCACATCACACATTTTTATGAAGGCTGCTATGCATTCACTTTGGACGATGTAGCCATGGTGGCGTTGTAGATGAGCACAGTCAAAACAAATCCAAGATGATCGACTATGGTTATTTTGGTCTAGAAGCTCCATGTGAAACTGAACTTAATGAATCTAGCTATATATGATTATTCCGTGTGAACTGACATGAACTTGTCATTTGATGCACATGATCAGGCTCTCCCTACTATGAGAAGTTTACTAAGGTTGATGATAAGCATATGATGAAGGAAACTGAGATCACTGAAAGGGCATTTCTCGATATGGGATTTACCCTGTACCGTATTCGCATTGAAAATATACCAACTGATAAACATTCTTGTATCACGAGAACAACAATCGAGTGGGAGGTCAAGGAGGAATATGTTGCCAATTCTTCCACGGTTTCTATCCTGCCGAGTATAAACATTGCTAATGAACGAGAAAAAAGATGAAGACTGCAAGTGGCATTAATGTCAAAGATCAGTTACTTACAACCAGATTTCAATTGATGAACTCAGCTGGACGATGTAGCCATGGTGGCATTGTAGATGAGCATAATCAAAACTAATTCCAAGATGATAGAATATGATTATTTTCGTCTAGAAGCTCCATGCGAAACTAAACCTAATGAATTTAGCTATATACGAGTGTTCCATGCGAACTGAACTTCATTGTCATTTGATGTGCATGATCAGGCTCTCCCTACTATGAGAAGTTTACCAAGGTTGATGACAAGCATATGGTGAAGGAAACAGAGATTATTGAAGGGGCATTTCTCGATTTGGGATTTACTCTATACCGTGTTCGCTTTGAAAATATGCCAACCGGCGAACATTCTTGTATCACGAGAACAACAATTGAGTGGGAGGTCAAGGAGGAATATGTTGCCAATTCTTCCTTGGTTTCTATCCTGCCGAGTATAAACATTGCCAAAGATATCGAAGCCTGTCTACTTGCGAATGAGGAAAATGATGAAGACTCCAAATAGAATTAATGTCAAAGATCAGTTTCTTACGACCAGATTTGAATCAATGAATTCAGTTGTATGTGTTTCAGGGGCGGTAGTTCCCCTTCTCTATGCCTTCTTCACAGCACTTTCTTAAGCTTTCTTGTTGAATAAGGCTTCTGCCCTCATCACGTGTTTCTAATAAAGTTGTTCCATTGATGGAAAAATTCGTTGTATGCATTGAGATACTGTATCTTATCTCTGGTAATTGCTGTAGGAAGAACCTTCTTATATCCTAATATTATATCGTCATTCAAATATATATGCACATATTGATGCCAAGGAGGTTCGCAGTCGACGTGGAGGTGCCACAAGGAATGCAGTCCGAGTCAGATGTCAAGTGTGCTGATGTAGGACACAGCAAGGGTGGAGCAAGGGCAGAGACCAAGGGCTTCCCAGATAGAGCCTGAGAGTGACAGTGCTGCGAGAGCGATGGCGCAATGCGAATATACGATGACAGTCACGGTCCGATGCTTAAGTCCAAGGCTAAGGTCCTGTATGTTTCTCTCTCTAGGATTCTAGAGTGAGAAATTGAAAAAATGTTCCAATCTTCAAATAAATTCTCAAGACCTCTATTTATAGAGGTTGAGATGATGATATCAACACGCAACACGTGACGCTCCCCGGGAGTGACACGTCACCAAGGGGTCCACAGCTGCCGGTGCTCTACAGAATGTAGAGTCGCATATTCACCCAGCTTGCCGTGCACGGTGTCGCTTTGTCTATCTGGAAAGACTGGCTCCCACACCATCGGTGTGGCCAGAGAACCCCTTGATCTAGCCACCAATCCAAGGCCTTGCAGAGTTTCACAGGCCTGGCAGCGGTGGGGAAAACTCAACGCCCAACTGCCAGGTGGACTAGGTGCGATGCCCTCCGCAGACCTGCTTCCATCTCGGAGTGACCCAGGGGTCATAGTCCCTAGGGGTGCCGACGCAAGCCCTCAGTGCCGAAGCACGTTGGCCAATCACGCGACACCCTGGCAAAGATAGTGTCCCGGAGGAGTCGCCTATTCCACGAGTGAGTCCTTGTATCGGATCACTCGGAACGCGTCAAGGTAGTATTCCAGAAGAGCCATCTACCCGACAGGCCGAGGTAGCATCCCGGAGGGGCCGTCTATCTGGTAGAATGGGAGTTGAAAAGTTCCCTATTGGTGATAGTGTCCCGGAGGAGTCGGCTATCCTCCGGGTGAGTCCTTGTGCCGGAGCACTCGAAGCGCATCAAGGTAGCATCTCGGAGGAGTCATCTACCTTGTGGAAGAGGAGTTGAAAAGCACCCTGGTGGAGATAGTGTCCCGGAGGAGTCGCCCATCCCTGCAGGCGAGTCCTTGTGCTGGTGCACTCGAAGTGCGTCAAGGTAACATCCCGGAGGAGCCGTCTACCTAGTGGGCCAAGGTAGCATCCCGAAGGATTCGTCTACCTGGCGGAAGAGGAGTTGAAAACATCCCTGGAGAAAATAGTGTCCCGGAGGATTCACATAACCCCATAGGATGCTGCACACTCCGGACAGTGAGTCGAAGCATGTTCCACAACCCCAAGGCACGGTGAGCATTGTGTGGTGAAAGGATGGACCAATGCGAGGAGCATGGTAGTGTGATAGAGAAGAAAAGACTTTCTGAGGCAAAAGGTCTTTCTTAGCCTGTCGCAAACATTTCCTACCCTCCATTGTTCCTGACGTAATCAGATGGTAAATATACACAGTTTTCTTCCTATATGCCCGACATATGGCTTGCCTTTCAACTGATAGGTTCCAGCCAATATCAAGCAAAACAACTCTCGACGCCGAAACCATGGCTGATTAGGGCAAATTGGAGCAAAATAGGATTAATGCTAATGAGGGCTAATTCGAGCTAAATAAGGTTTGAAAGGCAAGCTATATAGGGCATAAATTTGGTTGGGGCATCGAGATTTGTGTTGCTTGATATTGGTTGCAATCCATCAGTTGAAAGGCAAGCCATATATCAGGCGTATGGGATAGGTTAGAAGAAAACTGTGTATATTTATCATCTAATTATCTCAAGAACAATGGAGGGCAGGAAATGTCTACGACAGGCTAAAAAGATCTTTTGCCTCAGAAAGTCTTCTCTTCTACGGAGATGGAAAGTTGCGAGCCAAAAGTGTTATCTAAAGTCTCGAAAGATAAGAACTTAGACTAGATTGTTCAACATGACGAGCTAAGGAAAATTTTTGAGTCTGTTAGTTACCAACCAAAAGCACCGGATTTACTTGAGAATCCCGATTTGGTGGATTGTTATGTATTAAAGGATTTAAGAATGATGATTTTCTCTGCTCAAGTTCACTATAACCAAATAATTGTACCGAGAAATAAGGTGAACATGCCCAGTTAATGCGTTAATTAGGGGAAACTAGGATAATTTGAGCTATTTAGGGTTGATTACATTTAATTGCGTTTAATTAGACTCAATTAGTGTTATTCAGGGATTAATTTGGACTAATTCGGGCTACTCAGGGCTAGTTGAGCCTAATTAGAACATATTACAATTAATTACCCTAATTGGGTTTAATTAGGGTTTGTCTACGATTTATCAAGACAATCAGGGTTTCTACAGATTAATCAGCGGTGATTAAGGCTAATTAGAAATTAAATTAACAGTGAATTAGGGTTAATTAATGTTAATTAGGGTTAATCAGTTTTAATTAGGGCTAATCGGAGTTAGTTGGGTTTAATTAGGAATAATTACTGTAAACTAGAGTTTAATTATGGTTAATCAGTTTTGATTAGGCCGCGTACGCGGCCTTCCCGGTATCACTGCAAATGCCATGATAGGAGCGTCCCCACCCCTCACTGCATCTCCACAGACACAGACACCGACCTTGGAGTGCTCGTCATTACATGAGGACGAGCTCCGTCGCGTTGCTGCGGAGGTTTATAAGAGGATCACGGTGCATAATCAGGTACAATCACTGTATACGTTTAATTAGTGAACACTACATAGGATTGCTATCGATATTAATGCAGCGATGCCTTTACATGTAGGGCACTGCTATTAGACATGCCGAGCCCGATCCGGATCACAGTGCCCTTGTAGACAAGGACGATTAGTAGGACCCATCAGATTCGGGACTCGCCGAACCCTGATCAGCCCTTCCCTTCTTAGCTAGCTCTTTGTATCTCGGTCCTGTCCCCCCCCCCCCAACTTGTACTCCCCTCTCCTGCTCTATAAATGTACCCCCTCCCATGCCTGAATTTTGTATACATTTTATTGTTGGATTGAGATTACATGTTTAGGTATTAAAAAAATGATTTTTTTTTAAATTAGTTTAACTTTTAGCGGCTGACTATATTCCGTCGCTAAAAGTCTAACTACAAACTACTAGTAAATGAACGACTTTTAGCGACGAAAATTCCGTTTCTAAAGTTTTAAACTACAAACGTTTAGCGACGGTATTCCGTCGCTAAATATTTTAGGTAATAAATTATTTCTGAAAAAAATAAATAATTAAAATACAAAAATTTGAATTAGCGATGGAAAATTCGCCGCAAATTATATTTTTACGTCCGTCGTTGAAGGTAACTTTAGGCAACGGATTGAAAATTTTCTTCGCAAAACTTTTAGAGACGGGGTTATAGGCAACGGGGTGTCCGTGGCTAAAATATTTTTTCGACCCAGATGTCAAACTTTTAGCGACGGAAGTATCCGTCGCTAAAAGTCCTTTTCTTGTAGTGTAATAAGAGTCAAGCGTAACCAAAAATGCAAGGAAAATAACACTCACGCAGCAACAATCTTACAATTCAAGAAAGGTTGAAACCAGTGAAAAGAAAAAGAAAAGCGTACCATTGACGGTCTATAATTAGAGAAATCCTTTGACATTATGTCAGCTTAGAACTTTAAGACTCTCTCGCAACCTATGTATTTTATGCGTGTTAATATATAGCCAAAGCCGTACTCGACAATGCTAACTTCTTTGACGGCCAATATTGAGATATGCAAGAGAATGTGAGATGTTGCAAAGCACCAAATAGCCAAAGCCGTACTCGACAATGCTAACTTCTTTGACGGCCAATATTGAGATATGCAAGAGAATGTGAGATGTTGCAAAGCACCAAAGCAAAGTGTTTTACATACTAATAGTAGTACAAAGGTTTGAACAGATAAGACTTACTAATTGGTTGTGGTAGTTTGTTGCGGCTGTGATTCTTCAATCATACTTTTGTAGAGGACCTTATGTGGGTGTAATCCTCGGATTAATCTACAATATTGTCTCAAGAAGAGTATTCTAAAATCTTACTTGTCAAAAATCTCGCAGTATAAATCCATTATGCTTTTATCTTGCTTTCAAATTGCTCATTAAGAGTCAAAAATTGATTGTCTTCTTGACTTCTTCTGTTTCAACTGGGCTCCAGTTGATTACCTTGTTATGTACTCATCTGCCTTTTAAGGATAATTGTTAATCAAGAGTTTAACTAGGTGTGAAAGCTCCTACGAAACAGTTTACCCTGAGTTGTCACAAAGAGTTCTAGGAAAAGATGAGTGTCTCACAATGAAGTTGGATCCTATTTGGCAAGCAACAATAAGTGCCCCAAAAATATGATATGGCGTAAGTATAGAGCTTTGAAATTCTACGTATTGTATTTCTAAGCGAAGAGCGAAGGCTTCAGCTTTTTTTATATATATAGATATAAATATGAGAAAAACAAATATGTTGCGTAAGGCTAGTGACAAGAATTACTTGGTTTTGAGATATTTTAAATTCTCTCTTACTCCTTGCTAAATTGAAATTTGCTAGATTTCATAAATGCAAAGAACATGGATGTTGCAACTTGCCTTGAAGATTACTCATCTTGTCTCATTATTATTTCTTTTTTGACGGAATAAAGGAAATCTTAACACCACCACCCTTAAGACATAACTTTTCAATTTTTTCTAGTGGCGCAGTCATTGAAGGCTGTCACTGCAGACTTTGTCAAGTTCGAGCTCTTTGAAGGAAATAACTTTAGGCTTCGATTTTGTTGAATTGATAGGGTTTTATGTTCTCACAAACCCGAAGCCCTAGGCATGTGAAAATGAGACTGTGGCAAAGACTCGAAAAAGACTTATATGAGAGCAAGATGATTATTGCTCCAAAAGCCATATGCAATATGCTTTATGATGTCTATCATTAGAAACTAACCAATTATTACATTTCCTAATGTTAGCAATGTATAGCGGTCAAATGGGATGATTTTCTTCTCAGGACCTCGGCAAAGGATGTGTAGGACACTTTGGAGAGAATTTACTTCGTAAAGGATGCTAACCACCAAGAAATTCCTACTAAATTTCTTCATTATAATATGCTTGATAGTTGAAAACTGCTTAAGCAATTTTTGGAAATAAAATAAATTTTAGATCAGCTCAAAGAGCATATAGCATACAGGTGAAGCTACCTGAGGTAGTGTCCCGGAAGAGGCACCTATCCTAAGGTATGTTGCACACTCTGAAGAACCAATCAAAGCATTTCCATGACCAAATAGAAATGTGCATGTTGTGATGAAGAGGTTGACCAATGCCGGGGGTATGGCAGTATGACAGAGTACAAGGGGCCAACACATAGGTGCGGTGGGGTGTGTGCGGTACTAAAGGCACGCTCATTGGAAACGGTGTGGGGGTCTAAGTTTTTCTAGGACACATGACACGTGGAAAGCGCATGTGCACAACTGGGAAAAGTAATGCGGGGGGCAACTATAGAAGCAGGCTCAGGCGCAGTTAGGTATTGCAGTGCTCGGGCACGGTGATGGGCACAATGTTGGGGGCATGTAGTGTTATAAGGGCGCTCCAACAGACTAGCATTTCAGCACTCAAACACTACAATAGAGGTCATAAAGCAAGGATCCTCAAAGGAGAAGAGAGATCAAGGGCTTGTGCAACGAGCGCCCAACAAAAGGAGAGACCATTGGATGAGGCAAAGAACCCCCAAGGAAAAGAGAGACCAATGGGCGAGGAAAAAAGCCCTTAAAGAGGGGGTGGAGCATGGAGTGAGTCAAGGAGTCCCCAGGGAAGGCGAGGCCAAAGGGTGAGTTAAGGAGCCCCTAAAGATGGGAAAAACCAATGGGTGGCGAGAGGATCCCCAAGGAGGGGAATGACCAAGGCATGAGAGAAGAGCCCAGAAAAAGAGGAAAGATCAATAGGTGAGGTGGGGTAGCCCCCAAGGAGAGGCTTTGACTGGCTTCCAAGGGAGGGGCTCGGGTGACCCCCAAGGAGAGGGCTCGGGCCAAGGGGAAGATCTCGGGATCCGATTCCAACAGTTAGAATACCTTTGATAGCAAAGGTGCGAGACATGAGTTAGAGCATCCTTCCTGGGTTGACCAGATTGGTAGTGTTTCGACTTAGGCTTTTGATAATTTGTTAACATGTCACTAGAGTAAGACCCAAGAGTGATCAAAGCTGCGTAGCCAAGATGACTTAGTAACATGATCTTCTTTTGGCTATTAATATGGAGCATTAGACAAAAGGGTCCCTCTTTTGAAAGTCAACCTTCTGTGTAACTTGGAATTGAAAATAACTACCTGTGAATTTGGGAGGCACATTTGGGTAATCTGCAGTGCCGTCATAATGAAAACACTAGTTCTTGGATTTTATTCCAGCAACGCATATAAGCCAATTATTAAAGCATGATATACATTAACTGTTGGGCTTATACTTAACATGGTTTTGATTCGGCAAGGTCTTACGTTCGATTCTTTCGGCTTGTATATCTAGTCTTCCTTTATTATAGTGCAACTAGTATTAATCCCATGTGTTGCACACGGGAACAACAACCGCTAAAAGCTCATATTTATATGTCACATAGTCATAGCAAATAAAAAAAATTTCACCTTTGTATGAGTTTTCTACCACCGTTAGTTACAATAGTAATAATCAAATATGTTGAGGTTTTTATTAATAAAACTCATCAAGAAGAGTAGAGCTATATGATATAAGACAAAATAAAATATATTATTTATTACATATATATATATATATGGGGAAAGCGAATAAAAGGCTAGCCTCATGCAATTTGCATGAGGCTAGCGACTAAAACGACGTAATTTTTATAAAGTTCTATTAAAACAGATATAGTTGGTTTTTATTTTCTCGTTTTCTCTCCTTTATCGCTATTTTTCTATGTTTTCTTCACTCTGCTACAGGCCATAGCAAGCTACCGCCACCATCACACCCAACATCTCAACCGTAGACCACCAACCCTCCATCGCCGGGCACCGTCAAAGGCCATTCCTATTGTAAAAGGTCTCCACCATCCACTACCTTCCCAGATTCCACCCTCCATAAGTTTCGAGACTATTGTCAAAATTCAGCCACCATCACACCCACCTTCTCTTAACGCAAACTAGCCACCTTCCATCGCCGCAGAGACCGCCCACCTTCACTGCCATAGAGACTGTCATTCCCCCTAGAGAAACACAACAGAGAGACAGAACGGGCAGTGGCTGATTTCAGTATGTTCATCAAAATCGAGCTCTGCGATAGAGGTAAAATACAACCTTTGCGATGGAAAAAATGGTGGCGTCGGCACCACCGTTAACGACCATCCTTTCTGATTTCGGTATGAGATTTCTTCAGCGCAGGAAGGTTGGGCGGTGATGGGCGACGGTAGGCATGATGGTGATCGACGCAGGAAGGTTGGGGAGGTGATGGGCGACAGTGGGTGTGATGGTGGCCGGCGCAGAAAGGTTGGGGCAGTGGGTTGCTAGGGCCTGCAAGAGAGACGGGGAGGGGAAGAAAACCAGGTAAAGGGGGAGAGGGGGAGGGAAAAAAGAAAAAGAAAAGAAAAGACTATGTTTTTATCAAAACTACGTCGTTTTAGTCGCTAGCCTCACGCAAGTTGCGTGAGGCTAGCCTTATATTCGCTTTCTCCTCTCTCTCTCTCTCTCTCTCTCTCTCTCTCTCTATATATATATATATATATAGCATGTGTATATATGTGTTTGTCTGTGTACATGACTTATAATAAAATAAAAAGAGGAAGATTAATTTTCTTATATTATGAAAACATATTGGACTTGTATAAAATTTAGGAAAGTTTCAAGATTTAAGTGAGAGATATAAATTCAAAATTGTGTGTGTGTGTGTGTGTGTGTGAGAGAGAGAGAGAGAGAGAGAGAGATATTTTGTTTTTAAGAGGGGACATGTTGACGTGGAACATAGAGAGAATATAATTTTTTTTGATTGGTTGAATGCCAAATAGCATAAAGAGAGATATGCCAAGTAGGGAAGAGAATGTTATATTCTCTCAGTTTTAGCATTCATATAAATATAATTAGATATGCACTCTGTAATTTATGCACTTGGTAATTACCTTGATTAGTCTTTTTATTTGCAATCTGGGCTTGAATGTTAAGAAGAATGTTAAAGTATAGTATACATTGTTAAAGTCTTTTCCTAATAGTGTAAGCTTTTACGGTAACCGATAACTTAATACTAAGCTCGAAAACAATTGGATGACATCCTTGTCACTTTGTAATCAACATGTTGGTTCATATGAGAAAACAAGAAAATAAAAGACGTACAATGCAAAAGGCAAAATGTATCTAGGCTTAGTGCCCAATCCAAGAAGTGTACAAGAACTGTGTGTCTTAAGTCCACGAACAAGAATGAGCTAAGGCTCAACCAATGAGCGAAAAGACACTAGAAAAGCTGAAGAGTAGTGCATTTGTAGCAGAAAGAAAGCATCTATTCATGATTCATTGTCTGTTTCCCCTTTTTTTTACTGCAGTTAATCCAGATATTAAAAGCAGCTTGGGCCAACCCTAAGAATTTTGGATGTACAAACAGTTTCGGGTTGGAGAAAGAAAAATAGACAGTTAACAGTCTTCATTGTACTTGATTGCCAATAACCAACACTACTTCAAAATTAGAATCAATAAAGACAAAGTGGGTTAACTAAAGTCTAAATTGGAAGGGGTTTTCCACAAAATAGAAAACGATTTCATTTGAATCAAAGAAGCAGTAAAGATAACTTGACAAAATGGAGCCAAACCAAAATCAATATTCCCTTCAAAGCTGGAAGAAGAATGGAATTCAATTCAAAGCACCTAGACAATGAAATGTGACTTAACCTACGTCCATAACCAACTGATGCGCACAACTATTAGAAACTAGAGATAAAGTAACAACAAACTTACTTCATACGCACAAACCATCACAGGTGATGAAATACAATTTTGCTAGTGTTCTATCTGCATATCGATCGATGACGGTCAGAGAAAAATTAGACTAGGTTTTGCGTATGTATGTGTGTGCACCTCGATCTGTGCGTTAGAGAGAAGATAGGAGATTGAAAAGTTAAATTAGAGAAAAGTTGATTTTAGGAAGAATGAAGCAATTAAAAGTCAGAGAGAGAGCTGATTTTGCGTGTGTGCTCTGGTGTGTGCGCGTTTTTGGTGTGTGTGCAAATGGTGCGTTTGTCTGGCGTTTGTGTGTGCACCTGGTGTGAGCGTTTGGTGCTTCTGCGTGCATCTATGGTAGACCTGGCAAAAAAAGAACCGTACCCGCGAGTCGATCCGTACCCGGCCAAAAACACCGGGTACGGGTAGGTATTTTGAAGACCCGTCAAAAATAGACCCGTACCCGAACCGACCCGTATTTTCCGGGTAAATCCGGTTCAGATACGGGTTACCCGGGCTACCCGAAATTTTACTATATAAATGTTAGGGTTTTCTGATTCTTCACTTGGTCATTCTTTTCTCTCATTCTTTCTAGCCGATCTGCGCCGCTACCTTTCTCTCTCTCGATCGACATCACTCTACCTCGTGACGTCGCTCTCTCGCGCCTGTCAGATCCATCGATGGCAGCTACTCCACAGCAACTCGACGGCCAGCTACTCGACGTCCTTCTCTCTCTCTCGACATCACTCTACCTCGCGACGCTGCTCTCCCGCTCCTGTCAGATCCATCGACGACAGCTACTCCACAGCAACTTGACGGCCAGCTACTCTACGTCCTTCTCACGCTCTGCCGCCACAGCTCCTTCGATCAGATCCGCCACCGCTCCGTGGCCACCATCTCCGTCACAGCCGCTGCCTGTATTATTTGTTTTAAGTCTCTTGTGTGTATTTAAGTATTTTGTAGGTGGTGTTTTTTCTCAGACTGTGTTTTATAAGTTTTTTTTTCCAGATTTGCTTTTATTTTGTAGGTGATTTTTGGGCATTTATGTTCAGTTATTATTGTATGTTTGTGTTTGGAGAATTGGAGTTGAGAATTTGAGATGATAGGGGTTATTATTTCCCCCCCCCCCCAGATCTGCTTGATTTATTTCTCTAAATGATTTTCGGGCATTTGTGTTAAAGTTATTGTGCCTATTGTATATCTGTGTTTGGAGCTTGGAGTTGAGATGATAGAGTTATTTGAGAATTGAATCTGAGATGATTAATGTAATCAAAAAGTAATTGTTGAGATGATGGATTTATTTGATAATTGAATTTGAGATGATTAATGTAATCAGAAAACAGACTTTAAAAAAATAGTTTAGTGAATGTTTATTCAAAAAAACAAATTAATTAATATTTACCCACAGGTAATACCCTACCCGCAAGGGTAGGGTACGGATCCCCAAAAAACCTACCCAAAAAAAGTCAGGTAAAATTTATCCGATCCTTTTTTACCCGGATCCGAACGGTTTTTACCCCGTACCCGGCAGGTATACCCGTTTGCTAGGTCTAATCTATGGTGTGCGTATGTGTTTTAGAGAGGAGGGAGAGACAGAACCAGAGAGGTGATCTAGGAAAGAGAAGGGTAACGTGAGGTCGTGGGACGCAGAAAGAAAACATAACAAAGAAAAAAGGAAAAGGGCTATTGCAGCGGTATACCCATTTCTATTGGGTTGCATTTGGCACTGAGGTTTCGCGGGCATTTTGGACGTAAAGCTTTTAACAGCTCTTAAGGTTGAAGCAAAATTTTTATGAGCTATAGTAACGGGACACATGTAGTCGCTGTTGTATACAGTATATACAAGCGATTTTTTCAGCCGCTGTTACAGGACAATTTTATTATTGTGGTTCAATTCTTTCCGCTTCCTAATATTTGGTTCCCCTTTATTAAAGTGTTAGTTGTGCTCTGTAATTTGTGCATTTGGTGGTGATGCACCCTGATCTATCTTTTTACGTGCAATCTGATAGCTTGCAGGTGAGTTAGAGTATTAAAGCATAATATATATTGTTGGGGTCATTCGCTAACTGTATAAATTTTTATAGCAGCCGGTAACTTAATACCAACCTTGGAAATGAATGGATGACATCGTCATCATTTTTTTTTTAATCAACATGTTGGTTCATATGAAACAAGAAATTAAAAAATCAGAAAAGAACACAGAAAAAAAGAAAATATTTCAAGCTGAGAAGTGCTCCTGTAGCAGAAAAAAGCATTTATTAACAATTCATTCTCTATTTCCACTTGTTTTATTTCAAGTTCTTCTAGATGATAGGAAGCTCGGAAGTGAGCTACGTGTCTATCTATGCTGTTTTCAGATTCAAGTCTTCTCTTTTCCCTTTTTCTTTTTTTAATCTTTTTGCCAAGTAAAGGAGAAAAAAACAAGGGCCTAAGATGAGATGTAATTGTGTGACAGTGAGTCCCCTCACCATGATCATCGACGTCAGTTTCAATAAGTTCACCTATAAATCAGGTTTGGGGCTTTACTGCCTTTTAGAAAGTGGTCTTCGATGCGCGACAGCGGCAATATCTTTTCTAGCATATGATGAATTACATGCTTTATCCAAAGGCTTGCTTACTGCTTCTTACTGGGCAAAGCGGAATAATTTTTTGTACATAAATATTTTAATTAATTCTAACTTTTTGCTTGATCAGCTCTCGGATTTGAAGGAGATCCCTGACATTACTGCTCCCATTATGTATGACTTTTGCCATGTACTTTCAGACTTCCATCGGTTTAGAGTAGACAGAGCCACGACGCCTCAACTCAAGGAATCCAGATCATTAGCTGCTTTGCCTGCCATGCACGTATTGCCGTCTTTCAAGACTGGGTGCATGACTTTTTGCCGCAACAGAATCTCTAATTTTTTTGTACTGCGTGCGTGTTTTTTGGCTTTTGTGTACATATTTTAGCTCTGTTCGTTTCTCTTGTAAATTTGTAGATGGAATCACGGTAGTCTTGGCTCTATCTTCTGTACTCATCTTCCGGTGATGAACTCTTTCTTTTCTATGCTATTCTACTTTAATCTCCACAAAAAAAATATCTCTATTCTTTAAATATTGCTACTTGCTGTCATGTCACATGCATACTGTCTGAATGCAGATTAGGTCAAAGATATTATCCCCAGTTTTCTAATAAATTGAAGCATCATGTGAATCATTAGAAGCATCATCATTTAGATTTTTTTATTTTTGAAGCATATATAAAGTATATATGAAGCATCATGTGATCGACATCATTTAGATTTTTTGACCTCAGCCAATTGAAAGTGTACATGGCTCTTTCGAATGAGATGATAAGGAAAATTAGAAAAATGGACAATGTATAGAAGAGTTTAAGAGAGGAATACATGACAATATATCAAAAATCATTGTTCTGGCGTATGGGTGAACAATTTGGCAATCGAACACAACAAAAGAGAGACCGTCTGATCAAGTTTAATACATAAAACTAGATCTTAACATTTATTAAACGCACTTTTAATCACTTGGTGTCAGATATTTCAGCTGCAAAGTCTCTTGCCTTTCTAATGTGATTGTAGTGTATAGGTTGTGGTTGTCTTCTCAGCGTTTAGCCTTTTCATATGTTGCTTGAAGTTTGAATAGGAAGGTGGTTCGAGCTCTACTGAGTCTGGCAGATTGCGAGAGAATCGTACATAAAGCTATTTATGTGTTTCCTTTGCAGATAGTCCATTAATGCTCTTCTATTATGGTTTTGTTATTAGCACGACAGTGAGGCCATATTCGTTTCTGCCACGGGACACTCACAGGGGGTGTGTTGGAGTTACGTTTTCTTCTCATCTAATTTGCTTTTACTCAATGAAGCTCTTAATCATCATAACAGGGAAAAAAAAGTCTTTTCAGTCGTAATAAGAGACTTGAAATCAATTCTGAAAAAAAAAATGTGGTGGGGTGCGGCGGGGTGGGGGAGTTAAGAGAGGAGGAGCAGAGGCAATCCTCTCAAGGGCAGAAAGGGCACCACAGCCAGCCCCCAGTTTGTGCAACAATTTTTTAATTGCTATGTTATTGGTAGCAGCAAATTTCAACTTCCTATTCAAACTTCAAGCAACATAAAGTCTTTGACCTAACCTTTGGAGGATGGTAAGAGTTACAATAACTATGTTTACATTTTTTTAATCCACTTTTAATGGATTGAACTAAATTTTGAACTTCTTACGCCTTTTTACCTATGAAGAGTCAAAATGCAAAATGCGTGGGTGTGTGGAGGTTGGGTGGGGGGGGGGGGGGGAGGGGGGTGTGGGGGGACTGTTTTGGGTCTGCTGTGTGTGTGTGTGTGTGTGTGTGTTTGTGAGTGTACGTGTGTTCGTTTCTCTGTGTCGATGAGGGAGGGTGTTGGGGGGGTTGGGGGGGGGGGGGGGGGTTGGTTGCTGGTGGAAGGGAGTGGATGGACAAACATGACTTTAATTTGTTTTCCTTTTTGCACTTTCTTTCTGAAAATGAAGTTAACTTACTTTTTTTATACTACCTCATAAATTTATACAGCGAAAAAAAGATAACGAATAGGTCTTAGCCCAAAAATATTTTCACATAAAGTTATCTAATCTTTGGAGAATTGCAAGAGTTACAATAACTATGTTTATATTTTTTTATCTACCTTTAAGGGATTGAACTAAATTAACGCCTAATAGCGGAAGTAGCAAAAAATCGTTTCACTACGCACAATAAGCTTCAATATGCGCTTTTTGGTTTCTTAAACTTTAATTCTGATCAAAATGCAAAATGCGTGGGTGGGTGGTTGTTACAGGGGTGGGGACTGTTTTGGGTCTGTCGTTTGCTGTGTGCGCGCGTTTGAGTGTATGTGTGTTCGTTTGTGTGTGTGGAGGAGGGAGGGAGGGTGGTAGCCACATACTATTTTTTCACTAGTTAATTATTTTAGCAGATACCAAAATCACTTGTATAATGGTGGCAGTTAGAAATAGATACATAAACAAAGGGGGATTACTTTTAAGTTAAAGAATACAACACAACTTGTGGATTCTGATATATGTGTGAACAAAGTAAACTAATTATTGATTACACAAATCTCGTGATACGAAAAAAATAATAGGCTGTGTTTCACATGGTTATTACTTGTTATTGACAAAGATATAAGAAATGTATTTAATAGAAAGAACGAATCTATACAGCTCTACTTTCTCAATACAAACCTTGGCTTGAAACGGAAATTTTTCGTAGACATATCCTTTTCTCTTTGACCATAAGAACTACAAAAACTGCTAACAAGAGCATGTCCAAAAGGGCTGTGCCATAATGTAGAGTTTGCAACTCTTCTTATCACTCTTTTACTGACAAAAAGAGTGATGGCCTTAAGGCTCTTGCTAGTAATCTTTGGGCTGCTATTAAACCCCAGCTGGTAGGAAGTTTTCAGATATATAGAACGGTCAATCTTGTCAGTCGGCAACTTTAACTTGAGCGCTTCACCGGAGGTCACCTGAGCTTGACCAGTGACATTTAATAGCATCTGCCGCTGCCTTGGCACTGCATTCTAATTAAGCTACATGTTGGTAAAGGGAAATGATAATCCTACTAGTATTTGAACTAATCCAGTATAAGCAACCTTTTTATGACATTTTTAAGTGTCGCTTCTTAAATTTTTTTAGCAGCAATGGAATGGTCATGAGTGTTAGTATCAATTCCTGTTAGAAAATCTTCTTCCATTTTGAATTCATCAATGCTTCTCCGATAGCTAGAGCGTAGCTTCTAGTATGGCCGGTAACTTAAGGCATCTTGTTTCTTTCTTTTGAGTGCGTACGTAGACGTAGATCCCCCATTGCTACCTCTTGCTACAATTCCGTTCGACGAGTGTTCATACCTCAGATATATGCAGTAAAATAAGTATGTAATATGAATCAAGAGAAGTCTGACACTTTTTCCCGTAAGCCGTCTCTATTGAGTCAAGGTTAAAGATTTGTACATGCTTACCACGATGCACTGATGTAGCACATGGCCCATAAAATATGCTAAGTTTGCAAAGTTGACAATTTGAACAGAGGATGCTTCATTTTCAGGGATCTTTCAAGTTGATCCATAAAGTGGAATTGTTTAATGTCTTGATTAAGCCCTAGCTGTATACAGTATGCTAGTGTGCTGCCTCCTATCTATATATAGCAGACTCCAAACTCGATAGTTCATCACCTAGCTATACCCATCAGCACGAAGTTTATACTTTTCTAACACCACCATTAATCATTCATCAAAATGAAAACCTTTGGATCAGTCTCAACTGAAATGGAGATACAATCTTCAGCACGCGAAGCATGGGCGCTCTATGGTGCGGTCGGTCTCACAGTTATAACTGTCCCTAAGTACTTAGCAGCCGTTGATATTGTAGAAGGTGATGGAGGAGAGGGAAGCATTGCAAAATTGACCCCTCTATCAGGTATATCATTCATTTTTTGGCCCCAGTTGTTTTAAATGATTTATATGTACCTATACCAATACTGGTAAGTGGACGAAGCAGCTGTGGCACTGAAGATGAGCGTAGTAAAAAAAAACTCTATGGGAAACTAAAAGTATAAGTCTAGCTGCACATGACGACTAATTACTAATCATTTTCCTATGTGAATGATCAGGCTCTCCCTACCATGAAAAGTTCACCAAGGTTGATGACAAACATATGGTGAAAGAAACTGAGATCACTCAAGGAGCATTTCTCGATTTGGGTTTTACTCTGTACAGAATTCGCTTCGAGAATATACCAACCGGCAAACACTCATGTATTACGAGAACAACAATCGAGTGGGATGTCAAGGAAGAATATGTCGCGAATTCTTCAAGGGTTTCTATCCTGCCGAGTATAAACATTGCCAAAGATATCGAAGCCTATCTACTTGCGAACGGGAAAAAACATACACACTCCAAACATAAAGACTCCAAATAGAGTCATTTGAAGATCAGTTACTTACGACCAGCTTTCAATCAATAAACGCAACTGTAGCTGTATCTGTTTTAGGGGCGGTAGTTCCCTTTCTCAATGCTTTCTTCTTAGGCACTTTCTTAAGCTTTCTTGTTGAAAAGGCTATTGCCCACATCATGCGTTTCTCATGAGGTTGTTCCATCAATGGAAAAATTCGTTATATTCCTTGGGATACTGTATCCTCTATTTGGTAATTGCTGTGGGAAATACTTTCAATTATGTCATAAAACTACATTTTCATGGCAAACATATACATGTTGATTCAGGAAGGGTGTTGATATGGGTAAAAATATACACCTGTGGGAGAGCGACACGTGTCGCAATCAGAGAGGCCTGAAACTGCCCCATGACTCTTGGAGAGGTAGGAAGTGGCATTTACCCACTCTCCCATTATGGGTAAATAACTACCCATCAATTTTGTTAACTCCCCATTAAGGGGACGTAACCGACCATTTAATACTTTCCTATAAAATGAAAGTGAAAAGGAGGAAGATGGTAAGTTCTGACGATTTATAATATTATCAGATACTCTCTCAAGATGGCTTACTGACTTAAGCATCGGAGACTCCCCGTCGGAGCCCCCACCAGGGGTCCTGGCGCGTCACCGTTTGCTCGTGTTGTGCTTTGCAGGTCTGCTCGCGTGCTCGTTTGGTCCCAACTAACGCTCGTTCGGTACCGGTCAATTTTTGGCCACAACATTTGGCGCCATCCGTGGGACCGACTAGCCGGGCAGATCTTGAAGCAAAATGTAAACCTCCGACAGCACTGCCGGCGTACCACCAACAGTTAATCACGTGGTAGCCGACAGCAATATTCAGACCAAGTCTCACGAAGACCAAGCACCAAGACCGACCTTCAAGTCCGACGAAGTTCTGCCAGTGGGCACGGACCACTGCCGCTGTTACAGGAACCGTCTTCGGTCGCCCACTACCATGGGTCATCAATCTGGCCATCATGGCCCGCCACCACAAAAAATAGCAGCGCCAACGGTGCTACAGCAACCAAGAACAGTGGCGCTGCAGGAACCATGGGTCCTTAAACCGATCTCGGCCCTACCGCCGTCGCGACCAAAATCATCACCGCCGCAAAACGGTCGGCCGCAGCTGCCACACCAACGTCGCGCCGCCAAGGGTCTGCAAATTTGGGGTCACCCACAATAAAAAGAAGAAAGAAGAAAGAGACTGGATCAGCGGCAGCACCGCGCCGCCCAGGCCAACGTCTCTGATGATGACGCTATAGCGAGACACGGCGCCGGTTGTCGCTCCTGTCGAGATTGTCTCTTCGTGTCTCCGCCGTTACGACAAAGAGGACAAACACATGCCGAAGCCGAGCGTTGGCCGGCCGCCAGTTTTTCGCCCAAACTCCAGTTACCGGCGCATTCACTGACCATACCAAAAGAAAAGAAAAAAGAAAAAAAAATAGAAGACCGGCACTGTACACCACCGTGGCCACTATCGCCAACGAGGGCTTGACAAGTCCCCCTCCAACTAGCGGCACCACGGCAACGTGCGGTAGGCTACCGTCACCATTCCGGCCGACTCCTCATGGTCGCTTCAATCTCCGGCCAATCAGTGACACCAAGCGGCTACCACAACCGTCGCCTCCTTCTTCGGCCACCAACCCACCGCTCTTGCTATCAGCAACGTCGCACCCCAATGGTCACATCGCCGCATCACCGTTCAAACCCCTAATGTCTTACCGTCATTATATGCAACATTGCGCCAGGCAACGCCACCAAGAAGAAATATCGCAGCAGATCCACAATGAATCGGCCACGTCAATCACAAAGCAGTTAGATCTGCCACCGCCACGATCGGCCAGTGTCACCCGTGACACAAAAGGATAATTCACAGCCAGCCAGGGCCGGCCGCCAGACGTGACATTAGCCACGCAACCGCTCCGCCGCTACACCAGATTCGCGACGACGTTGCCAATGCTGTCGCTTCATTGCCCGGAGAACGCTACCACAAATCATCCCCTCGCCTCAACGCCACTTTCAGACATCCGGCGTCGCCAAGACCACCGCCGGTGATGCCTCAGCGCCATCAACAATCACGAACAGGGGTCAGACGCAGCGACTAAAAGCCTATCGCCAATCACAGGACCAGGCGCTAGAAATTGCCTTCATCGACAATCATCCACCGTAGCCACCAAGCGGCAGACTACTGCCTTCACTCCGGCCTATTTTAAGCCGTCACAGCCAACAGAAGCGGCCGTCGCCAGACATGCCTCTTCCGCCACTGCTCTGTCCAAGCCTCCATCGTAGCAACCATCATATGCACGGCCTTCGTCTGCAATCGACGCCCCCAAGAAGAAAACGGCCAGATCCAGACTCATCGGTAGTGATCGGCGCTGACTCTTCGGCAGTTGGTGGCCCTAATGATGGTGGTGCTGTGACGACACCATGGCTGGCCCTCTGGTGAAAGAGAAACTGACTTTTATCAGGTGCACTCTTTCCTTCTTATGAAATTATGTGTTAACCCCATAATTTTGCATATTTCTGGTGCTGCCCACAGTCAAGATTTAATTAAATCTTATAATGTGATTTATCTGTGCATATTAGCCTGTGCATGGATAGACAAATTCGTCACTAAAGCCTGTATACATAGAATTGTTTGTACACGGCATAATATGTAACGGCCTAAATTTATACACGATACTTTTGGCGTACACCTCCGTATTGCTTAAATATTTTAGCCAATTGCTTCAATTGGCAAAGCACCTTCAAGCCATCTAAGTGCTCATAAATTTCTATTATGCTTCGCTTGTGACACGCAATACGACACATCCTAACTGTCTAAACCAACGGGGAGTAATGGTGTGACAGAGCATGATTATTAGCCTTTAACGTTTAAATATAGTTGCCTTAATGAGCTCATATGCTCTTTTGTTATATTTTCTCGTGACATGTTTTTCCTATTATGAGGGTTTATACTGTATTCCCAGACTTCCAACAGTGGCAAGCAAACCACTTCATAACTGAAAAACAAGTTCACAGCCCATGAGGCTTTAGTTAAGCTAGGAGCTTTAAAGGCAACATCCTGCCTGCTAAGCATCACATGTAGACTTGTGAAATGGAGACGCGCACACGCTACCACTAATTTAATAACCATGAGAGCGACAAAGCCTACGATTATAACTTTACCAGCGGCGAATTTGAGATCTCGTGCCCGTATTCTCACTTGTCGCACTGTTGCACATTGCTACACAGCGTATCGACAAAATGTTGCAACTTCTTTATTAGTCATCTAGTGGCATCTTGCTCTGACGGTCTCCACGTTTGCTACTTGCTTGGGCAAACCATGGTCCTTTTTACTTTATCTGCTCATCTAGCTGAGCAGACAAACCGCACTCCCTAGCTTTATCTACTTGTCTCACCGAGTCGGCAAATAACTGTTCTTTTTACGAACATGCCCTACACAGTAACTAAGAAGACATCTTTGCATTTATGCCTTCTTAGTCAGGGGGGCTACATGTAATACTACGACCACTCTTACACGGAGCCTGCACTCCCCCTCATACGATGACTGAGCAGCACGACCTGCTTATCACCACTCATGCCATGTAAGAATCTATTAAGCAAATTCAAAGCCTTAGTCAATCGTCCCTCTCGGATGTATCGAGCACCACAAATCACCACATGTCAACGGCAACCTATTCAATGATGCCTCGCCTAACCTCATCATCACGCTGAGAGCTTTTATAACCAACGTCCAAGGTCAAGCAAACGGCGAATTCAGAAATAATCTCTCCTTGTGCATCACGAGAATGACCAAGACTATTACAATGGCCACATCACTTGTTCTGAACGACGAGTAGTATCGTCATTCAAGGAATAAACCTCAGAGATATTACGAGGCTTACTCTTAAGTGCCTCAACCGTGCTCTAACCACTCTCACGACCAACACCTTGAGAAGCTCAGCATCACAATGCCTGTCATCATCCGGTACCCCTTCATTGAGGACATTTATGATGGTCTGCCGAGCACCCGTGCTCATCTCTGTAAAGAGTCGCCTAAACCTTGGCCTAGCTGAGCACTCATGCTCCTTTCTCAAGAAGTCACGTCAGCCTCGCAGAGTAGAGATCCTTCGAAATCCTAGCTTACTACTCGTCGAGCCGAGTTAAAGAACTCCAATGGACTCCTACCTCGCTAGTCCGAGCAGGCAAGCTCCTTTAGGCCTCTCGAAGTCTCTCATGCTCAAATAATATAAAGTTCTCCTTATATAGAGATATTATTCTAATCCAATAGCCAGGATCTCACGAGCATTGGGACAACCAACACGTGGCGCCAATCAATCAGCATAACAGGGGGGCAAGTTTACCCTTCTAACCCTTGATGGAAATGACAAAATTGAATGGACACGCTACTTCACTCGAATCCTCTATAAGGCCTCTACTCGCCCAGCCGAGTAGACTAGCTCCTTTTGGGTCTAAGCTTTTGCTCGCAAAGTCGAGCAGACGAGCACATTAGACCCCCCATGCCTCTGCTCTAGCCGAGTAGACGAGCACCTTTGGTCTTAGCCTCTGCCGAGCAGACGAGCGCACAGACCCTTGCCTCTGCTCTAGCCGAGTAGACGAGCGTATTTGGTCTTAGCCTCTGTCGAGCAGACGAGAGCACAGACCCATGCCTCTGCTCTAGCCGAGAAGACGAGCACCTTTGGTCTTAGCCTCTGCCGAGCAGACGAGCGCACGACCCTTGCCTCTGCTCTAGCCGAGTAGACGAGCACCTTTGGTCTTAGCCTCTACCGAGCAGACGAGCGCACAGACCCATGCCTTCGCTCTAGTCGAGTAGACGAGCACCTTTGGTCTTAGCCTCTGCCGAGCAGACGAGCGCCCTTGCCTCTGCTCTAGCCGAGTAGACGAGCGTATTTGGTCTTAGCCTCTACCGAGCAGACGAGCGCACAGACCCATGCCTCTGCTCTAGCTGAGTAGACAAGCGTATTTGGTCTTAGCCTCTGCCGAGCAGACGAGCGCACGACCCTTGCCTCTGCTCTAGCCGAGTAGACGAGCACCTTTGGTCTTAGCCTCTACCGAGCAGACGAGCGCACAGACCCATGCCTTCGCTCTAGTTGAGTAGACGAGCACCTTTGGTCTTAGCCTCTGCCGAGCAGACGAGCGCCCTTGCCTCTGCTCTAGCCGAGTAGACGAGCGTATTTGGTCTTAGCCTCTACCGAGCAGACGAGCGCACAGACCCATGCCTCTGCTCTAGCTGAGTAGACAAGCGTATTTGGTCTTAGCCTCTGCCGAGCAGACGAGCGCACGACCCTTGCCTCTGCTCTAGCCGAGTGGACGAGCACTTTTGGTCTTAGCCTCTGCCGAGCAGACGAGCGCACAACCCATGCCACTGCTCTAGCCGAGTAGACGAGCGTATTTGGTCTTAGCCTCTGCCGAGTAGACGAGCGCACAGACCCATGCCACTGCTCTAGCCGAGTAGACGAGCGTATTTGGTCTTAGCCTCTGCCGAGTAGACGAGCGCACAGACCCATGCCTCTGCTCTAGCTGAGTAGACGAGCACCTTTGGTCTTAGCCTCTGCCGAGCACAGACCCTCGCCTCTGCTCTAGCCGAGTAGACGAGCGTATTTGGTCTTAGCCTCTGCCGAGCAGACGAGCGCACAGACCCATGCCTCTGCTCTAGCCGAGTAGATGAGTGCATTTGGTCTTAGCCTCTGCCGAGCAGACGAGCGCACAGACCCATGCCTTTGCTCTAGTCGAGTAGACGAGCACCTTTGGTCTTAGCCTCTGCCGAGCAGACGAGCGCCCTTGCCTCTGCTCTAGCCGAGTAGACGAGCGTATTTGGTCTTAGCCTCTGCCGAGCAGACGAGCGCACAGACCCATGCCTCTGCTCTAGCTGAGTAGACAAGCGTATTTGGTCTTAGCCTCTGTCGAGCAGACGAGTGCACATACCCATGCCTCTACTCTAGTCGAGTAGACGAGCACCTTTGGTCTTAGCCTCTGCCGAGCAGACGAGCGCACAGACCCATGCCTCTACTCTAGCCGAGTAGACGAGCACCTTTGGTCTTAGCCTTTGCCGAGCAGACGAGCGCACAGACCCATGCCACTGCTCTAGCCGAGTAGACGAGCACCTTTGGTCTTAGCTTCTGCCGAGCAGACGAGCACACAGACCCATGCCTCTGTTCTAGCCGAGTAAACGAGCACATTAGTCTCTCCGCTCTCCAAGCGAGCAGACGAGCGCCTTTAGAACCTCTAAAGCCTCTACTCGCTAGGCTGAGCAGACGAACACATTAGAGTCATCTCACTAAGCCGAGCACACGAGCGCCTTCAAAGTCTCCTAAGCCTCTGCTCGCTAGGCCGAGGCGACTAGCACATTAGTCTGTCTCTCTGCTCGCGCAGCCCAGCAGATGAGCTCCTTTAAGACTCTACTCGACCAGCTAAGCAAAAGACTACATCCATGCTCTCTACTCAGCTGGCCGAGTAGACGAGCACGCTTAAGGCCTCTACTCTGTCAATCGAGTAGGCGAGCCCTTTTAAGCCTGTATTCGGTAGGCCGGGTAAACAAGCCCGCCTTTGCCGAACCAAAAGTTTCTGCACTCTACCAATGAGAGAGATATATCACTTTTGGTTTAAATTCCTAACGCGGAGCATCCCTTAATAGGGTCCAAAATTTGATGCTAAGTCAATTATCCTACTTCCACATTCTTTCTCAGAAAGAACATGGAATGGGGGACAAATGATATGGGTAAAAATATACACCTGTGGGAGAGCGACACGTGTCGCAATCAGAGAGGCCTGAAACTGCCCCATGACTCTTGGAGAGGTAGGAAGTGGCATTTACCCACTCTCCCACTCTCCCATTATGGGTAAATAACTACCCATCAATTTTGTTAACTCCCCATTAAGGGGACGTAACCGACCATTTAATACTTTCCTATAAAATGAAAGTGAAAAGGAGGAAGATGGTAAGTTCTGACGATTTATAATATTATCAGATACTCTCTCAAGATGGCTTACTGACTTAAGCATCGGAGACTCCCCGCCGGAGCCCCCACCAGGGGTCCTGGCGCGTCACCGTTTGCTCGTGTTGTGCTTTGCAGGTCTGCTCGCGTGCTCGTTTGGTCCCAACTAACGCTCGTTCGGTACCGGTCAATTTTTGGCCACAACAGGTGTCATTTGACTACCAAAAGTCTAAAACCCTAATTTCTCCCTCTCTTTCTCCATGGCCATCACCACCATCTGGAGATCAATCTCCACACCGTCATCGTCATCACATCGCGATCCTCCTCATCCTCCCTCTCTCCACTTGTGTCATTCGTGGTACCATCGTCATCCGTTCTCAAGGTAACCTGATGAATATTGTCGTCGGTGGATCGAGTACCATCACGTTGCCGTCGTCATCCTCTTTATGTCCTTCAACTCATTTTTGTCACCGCAACTACAACAACTTTCAATAACTACCTTTTCTCCCTGACTTGCTCTGCCCCTCCCCCTAAAGTTGGGGGCTCACCACGGAACCCATAAAGATGGCATATGGTATACATATAGAACCACATACACATACACATGATTACGTGTTTCTTTTCCTAGCGCTCGAGGCGATCCTGCTCTCACTTTCAATCCTATACATCCTGATTAAAAGTTAGATACAAATATAACAGTGAGATACATTAACAAATATTTGGTGATTGTCTAACTTCACCTCATCAGGTTAGGTGGTGTTAGAGTACCACTAAAACTTTGTCAACTCGGTGAAATGATCAGTTGGTGAGGCAAGTATCCAATTAGATAGGAAACCTTAACCATGATCAACCAGAATTAGGAATGTTTGAAGATCCCGCCACAATTTTTCAACCACTGATAAAATTTCAGTTCCTCATCATTCTCATTCTCATTTTTGTCATGCTGCTCCCCCTCTCTTTTCTCTTTCATTTTTATGAGAACTACCATCGCTACCATCTCTGACAAGAAAGCACAGCTTCTGTTCCACTTACTTAACATCTTCTCTTCTACCGCAAACCCACCTCTCATTTATCTCTCTCTTTCATCTCTCCTCTACCTTCTCGTTCATTTCTCAACAACAAACCATCATATGAATATAGAAAAATACATGGACAATGTATAAATGAAGTTAATATGCAAATCTTGGATAATTTGTCCATTAATACCACTATAAGAGCAAATCTAATACACAAATATTGGATGATTGTAGAACGCTTGAGTCCTGAATAAAAAGAAGTGTTTTCAGAATTCAAAAGAATACTTTCAAATCAGTTGGAGGGCGTTGGAAGTTGATAGATTATGGAGATAAAGATTTCTTTGCTTTCATTTTCATTGAATATTTTTCTGTACCTCTTCTTGTTTTGTAACGAACTTAGAAATCCGGAACTCCATCGCTCCGAACTCCTAAAGCTTTAACCTACCACATCACAACACATCAGATACTGTCTGCTACAAATTTCAGAGGTTCTAAAAATAACATTAACTCAAAATCCTTCAAAATATAAGTTCTACAAAGAAACTTCAAACTTAGACTATGAAAACTTAAACTTAAGTTCTTTAAAGAACATGCAAATTGTACTAACTCACGCATGAGTCCTACTACTCAAAATAGTGGTATGGACACTCCAGAATCTCACTCAGGCTCTAACCCATCCCCGAGCAACCACAGTTGATCATTATTTGCAGAAGGGAATCAAATGAGAGTGAGCTTTTGAGATATCAGTATAGTTGCTCAAGGAACAACCAAAGGAGTTATGAAACGATTCAAGATTGATTCAAGGCAATTTTTCCAAAGGATTACAAAATAGTCACATATAATTTTCCAAAGGATTTAAAAAGGAGTACAGATAGTTCAAAGACAATATGGGGATATGTTACTCACAATCACACATAGTTTGATAACCATATGGGGAAGAGTCTCAACTCAATCTCCTTTAATCAGATATCCAAACAATTATTTTAAAGAACAATGTAAACAAATTCAGAAGATATTGACCATAAGTAGAAGCAAAGCCACGTAGGCAATGCTGCACAACAAAGTACTTATGCATAATTTACCTTTTTATCAAGGTACTAGCCTGCATTCCAAGCGGGAAACGGAATATCCTTATAATACCTCCCACAGAACAGATTTACATGTTAATATACAGAAGACAACAATCATTGAAGCAACAAATAAGCCAATGCTCGACATGCAATAAGATTAAGTATCGACATGAATTCAAATAACCGATTTTGTCTCTATTTTAGGGTTTCAATGACAAATTAACATACTCTCAAAGTTCAAGAATAAATCAAAAGATAGAACACAAGTTGACGAATTTAGGATTCAGATAGAAATCCCTTACCCTCAGTGTATTGATAGAAATCCTTATCTGGATTCGAAGATAAGCTATCCTAACCGAAAAATCTTCAGCTTTAACCTAAACGGAACAATCAATAATGAGAATGTAATCTTTGATACCATTCTATGAATAAAATACCAACTTACTCCTATTTCTGGAATAACCCCCTCACGAGGTATGTAAAATTACAAAAATACTTCTCGATCTAAAATTACCAAAGACAATCCTCTCATGCCTAAATCACCAGAACGTCCTTCCTGCAAGCAAATCACTAAAATATTCCTATTGTATGTGAATTATCATAAAGTACCTCTCATAGGTAAAATTACCAAAACCTACCTCTAGGGTGAAAAGTTACCAAAACACCCTTGGTGTCCCTCGCACTGGAAAAATCTCAAAAATACTTTATAACACCCTTTTAAGCAACCTGATGTCATTTTTAGATTAAAAAGTATTTAAAAAAAATTTTAGCTCGAAAATCCCAAACCGATGTCCGGATTGAACGCTCAGAGGCCAATTTTGTTAAAAATAGTTATCGACTTCAGAATGACACAAAATTTTAGAAAATTAAACGTATCAATAATATAAGGTTCTTCTAAAATTTTTTGGATAAAGTAATTTGATTTGCTATATCAAAAAATCGAGAACCCCCTCGGAGATACACTAATTTAGCAACCTTTGTGAAATTTTCAAAAATTTTCACAGTGTAGGTCTCATAAAAATAATATAAGTCTCTTTTTTGTACTTTATCAGATTATGTTCTTAACTACTTTAAAAAATTCAGACAATAAAATACCTAACTGTAGGCCCTTTTAGTGACAATTACAGTCAGTACTCATAGATTAAACACACACAATATCTCCTTCCTCACCAATGTTGAGACACAAACCCCTTACCACTACACACACACACACTAAAACACATAAAACACACTACTACACTTACAACCAGCACGTTAACACACTTATACACCTATTGCACACATTTACAGACACACTCGAAGCGTGCGGGCATGCACACACACGCCACTACAAGAAAAAGAGTTTTTTGCGACGGACTTTTACCGACGAATGAAATTCCGTCGCTAAAAGCTCTTTCAGGGACGGAATCTACCGTCTATAAAAGTCCGTCGTTAAAAATATTTACCGACGGCAACAAACCGTCGGCAAAGGTATTTACCGACGGCTTTTTACCGACAACATTTTAGCGACGAATGTAGGGCTTTTAGCGACGGATCTGCCCGTCGCTAAAAGCCTTTTTTCTTTGTGTTATTATTCTGTTAATTCTTAATGGGTTTTTGTGAATTCTTTATTTGGATGAGTATTAATGCATTCAAGACTTCCCCGAAAGTAAAAAAAAATTAAAAAAAAAAGAAACAAATAAGCTTTTAAAAGGGAGGGGAGAAAATATCCTAGAAAGGTGCGGGGAACGTATTTCCTAGAAGTAGGCATAAAGTACATAGTCGTTTTACAAATTACTTCTTCGAAGAGATTTGACAGATAACTAATCCAGATTAATTTTTTGAACTGTGAATTTGGATGCCCCATATTATTAGTTCAAATCTCTTTGAAAATTTTGTAAATTCTCTTTCGTACAGTTCAAATAAGAAATTATGTTCAATGAATTTTTCAAATGCCTTCCCAAATTTAAATCATCGGTTCAAATCTCATATCCAAATACACTCTTATGATGTACCTAAATTAGGAGGATCTTGGTTCTTCTGAAAACGAAGTTAGGTAAGTGTCAATTCTTTAAAACTTGCTACTTGCTGTCATGTCACATGTATATGGTAAGTAAGGGATCTTATAGGGGACTAACAAGAAAGAGACACCGATACTATAATTCCTTAACACATTCATGAATGTGAAGTTGCAGTTCCAAGCACTGTCTAAATGAAGATCAGGTCAAAGATAATATGCCAACATTCATATAAGCTGAACAACGTGTGAATCCCGTATGTAACATCTTTTCTTTTTATAATAATCAGCCAGTGGATAGAGATCGAATATTCATTTCAAGTAATTATGTAGCGTATGCATGGGTTAGTAAGATATTAGTAAGCACGGTTAGACAAATGGACTATGACATAGAAAAGTTTACTATGAATAGAAGACAGTTTTAACAGCAAGCATGTGCTCGCTCTTTTAAGATTTTACTTTTTTTTGGCATGAGGTAAACGATTTGGCAATGGAATCAGGAAAAGAGAGTGCGCGATCAAGTTTCACAACATATAAAAAATGAACAGTTAATCTTATCTAATTGTGAGATAGCTTCGGTAACGTACTCTCCCGACTCGTATTAAGAGACTTGATATTTTGTTCTGGAGGTTGGCCACATTCTATTGTATATCACAGACTAAAGTGGCCCGGATGAACCAAAATGGACCCGTATATTACTTTTTACAGGCATATTAGATGGAAAAGAAGTCAATTGTCAAATTATGCAGGTACCGAGATTAAATGCCACGTTGAATAAAATAAGCAGTGGATCTATTCTCAATACCAAATAGGCTTATAAAAAAAAAATAGGCTTATCCTTATTAAGAGGAAGCACGCTTTTGGGTTGAGGCTCTTTATTTTCTTTACCTGATAGGCCTATCTAATTATTTATATTTTCATCCTTGTGCCATTACTCCAGTTAAGGCTCTTTATGTTTTTGGTCGGTCACCTAATCTCATGCATTCAATTTCATGTGAGGACATGTTTTAGTTTATATCTCACATGGACTTAGAAGTAAGTGGTGAGATCTATTTCTTATTTTTGGTAAGTTTATCCTTTATATAAACATGCTTTTGATTAGAAAAAAAGTCAGGATTTAACAAATTGTTAAAGGGGAATCTGTTCAAATCAAAGAGTAAAGGACAACTTTTGGATTGATACATGCGTCGGCGTGAATAAAGGCAACTAATTATTAACTCCACGGATCTCCTAAAACTAATAGGCCATGTTTCACATGGTTATTAGGAGAACGAATCCCTCCTGCTCAGCTCTCATTACAAACCCTAAATGAACCCAAAAAAAAAATATATTGTCAGGTCTATTGAAAACGAAACTGCACAGCTCTACTCTCTCAATACAAACCTTGGCAATGAAACAAAACTATGAGGACTGTTGCTACTTCTCTTAAATTTTCATCCTCAAATCTGAACCCAAAGGCAGTGGCATATCTTAGTTTGTGCAAAGACTTGTTCGAAGAATTTTCTTTTCAATGTAAGAACAAGGGATGGCCATTAATATGACCCAGAGAGAGAGTGGTGATGTGATGGTGTCATGAACAGTATTATTATTATTATTTTCCTTTTCCTCTTGACATTGGACGAAGGTCAGAGAAAGAAGGTGTTTTCAACCATTCTCATCGTTTGAGTAAGAATTTTCCAAAAGAGAAACTAAAAAATGGTAAAGTACACAAAAAAAATGGAATCCAAATTTACTATCATTTCAAAAATGAGAAACAAAAATGCTAACGAAAGAGGCCCTTAATTCCTGTTAAAAAACTCCTTCCTTTTAGCTTTGATTGAGGGTTCTCGGATAGCTAGAGTTTCTAGTATCGAGGGTAACTTAAGGCCTCTTTTTTTTCTTTCTCTTTTGAGTAAGTAGACTGCAGAGTCCCTAATTTGGCACCCTCTGCAACAATTCCAAAAGATGAAATACAGATGTAACATATGCCGTGCAACAATTTTGAGAGATGAAATACAGATATATTTGCAACAAATATACCATATATATGAATCAAGAAAAGTTCGTCATTTTTTTTTTAATTTGCCATCGCATTCAAATCAAGTTTAAAGAATTTGTACATCTGATGTAGCACATGGAAATTATCATATGCTAACTTGGCAAAGTTGAATGCATTTGAATATTGGATGCTTAAATATTTGGAATCTTCCGAGTTGATCCACACTTTGGAATTGTTTAATGTCCTTTGATTAAGCCCCAGATGTTTACAGTATGCTGCCTTCCTAACACTACCATCAATCATTTACTTACTAACACTACCATCAATCATTCATCAAAATGAAAACCTTCGGATCAGTTTCAACTGAAATGGAGATACAATCTTCAGCACGCGAAGCATGGGCGCTCTATGGTGCGGTCGGTCTCACAGTTATAACTGTCCCTAAATACTTAGCGGCCGTTGATATTGTCGAAGGTGACGGAGGAAAGGGAAGCATTGCCAAGTTGACTCCTCTATCAGGTATATCACTGAATTCATGTCGAGCCAGTCATACAAATATTTATGTATACTAAATGAAAGTACGTGCTTTGCACGTAAATGCCTACCTTTGTAGAAAACGATGTTAGATTATCTTTATGCAAAATATATTTATCTGTAAACAGCAACAAACGTAACTATGACACTATTTTTAGGACTTTCCTTTTGTTAGAGTTTTATCTCATGGTATAAACCTCAAAAGCTCTAAAACATGTGTAATATAGCTCCATGAAGAGAAAAAAATGTATTGAAAGAAATGAATTTTACTTGTTGATGTGGTTCATTCAGATTTACAGATTAAAACTTAAACGCACTAACATATTCAGATGACAACTATGTATAAAAAAAAGGTTTTGTGAACTATATCTATTATATTTATCATGTCATTCCACCAAGCATTCTAATTATATAAACATGTTAACAAAAACTAAATCTACCATTACTCATGAATTCTCGTTATATTAAGTGCTACCATAAGCTAGACAAAGAAATGATTCATCTTACTTATTTCATCACAACAAAAAAAGTGCTTTAATTTCATCAAACTCTCTTTTAGTTGTAATTGACTCAAATTTTATTTCACTGCATTCTCTTTAAGAAATTTGTGTACTTGAATATGTAAACTAGATGCACCACTTACCATTTGTACTACGTTGATAGGTTATTATTATATCTTCAATTGTGAATCGTATAATCATCATATTGAAGTAGCTCAAAAACAAAAAAGCAAAAAACTTACAGTAATGTAACCTGCCTTGATGCTAGGAATAGGTTAAGCGAGAGGCCTGAGGCAAGAAACAAAGTTAAAAATAGCTTAAGAATGAGATTCCTTAAATGAAAATTACGGTGCTCCCTTTTAGATTACATCGTGAAACTCATAAATGCGCATGCTAATTTCAGTAAGAAATTATGTGTAACACCCCGATATTTTTAGGATTTAATTAGAAATTTTAGCAACTTTTATACGGAAGATTTAACGTCGATTTTGATGAGTGTAATTTTATCGGTAAAATTTTAGCGACGATATATATGTATAACGTCGACGTATATCTTAGCGGCGAACTCGCTATCCTAGAATCTGTATAAAAATTTCTAGTGACAATTAAAATTTTTAGTAGCGGTGTACTTATTTGCGACGAATTGTCGAACGGGATGGCGTGACAACCCGTTTATAATTTTTCTTGCACATCACGTAGCGTAAATATTATGTTTTGGGATCGTCTTGGCAATAGTAAGTTTGTGTTAGAAGAATTAGCGACAAATAAGGAGTAGGTTTTCTTTTTAATATAACTAGGGTTTCACTCCACACGTGTGTGTGTGTGTATATTTGTGTTGAAACGGCACAGCCGTCCAAGGCATTTCAGCCGTCAACCAAATGCTCTAGAGAGAGTGAGAGAGAGAAGGAACGGTGACAAGATTTCCGGCGAAGCTTTCCGGTAAGTTTCTTCGTCTTTTTCCTCTTGTTTATTTCATAAATTATGGGAGTGAGGGGCTCGGTAAATGGCTGTGAGAATGGGAATTGCCGTGAGTACCCATGGCTACCGTCAATCGACCTTTGCGGCACCTCCAAGATTCGGACAAGAGGGGCTGCCGGGGGGTTGGAATTGCGTGTAATTTTGCTGGTTGTGTGAGTGTTTGAGTTGTAGGTGTGTAGTGAAGAGCTGAAATTTGAGCCACGAGAGATAGTGTGTGTTTTGCTTGTGTTAGTATGTGTTACAACAGTATGTGCATATTTGTTAAAGGAGGGTGTTTTATGTGTAGCAATTACGGTTAGTGAATTGGTTGGTTTGCTTGGCCTGTTACCTTCCACTTTCATGCTAGTCTGTGGGGTCTAAATTGTAGAAGATCAGGATTTTGGTGCTTCCTCATGGTGTTTGGCCTCGTCATAATGAGTCCAGTAGTTATGTTTGTTATATGGCTTGAGTAGGAAGAAGGCAGCTCGTGGTTCTATGAGGTGCAAAGGTTCATAGAAGTTGCCAAGCTTAAAAAAGGAAGATTTATGGTTGCGTGAAAGTTGAGGGAAAAAGAAAAATGATAAGTGGAATTGAAAGAGAGAAAAAAAAAGGTGAAGCTGTAAGTTTAGAATGGTGGGAAAGATACTGTAAAATAGAGAATATAAGACCCTCTGCCATGAGGCAGTGGGTAATGTTGTGTAGGCTGTGATGTTTTGTGTTTGTGTGATGCATGTGTACACATGCATCACACATGGATGTGTATGGTGTGTGTAAGGAGTGTGTATGTGTATGGTGTGTGTAAATGGTGAGTGTGTGCAGTGGGTGAAAGGAGTTGGCAAAGAAGATGGGTGTGTAAGTGTATATATTTTTTTGGGTATGGTTGGTGTACATGAAAGGAGTGAGAGTTATGGGAATGAAAGCAGATGTGTTTAAGTGTGTGTTTTCCTTTGGGTGTTAACAGGTGAGTGAGCAGAGAAGATGAGAGTGTGTTGTGTATTGTGAAAGTGTACAAATGGATTTTGTGAGTACAAAACAAAGTGAAAATGGTGTCTGTATATTGGGCAGGAAAGTGAAGCAGTAGCTTTCATTGGTAGTGTTTTGAGCATGGTTATGAGTGTTGTTAGTGTAAGAATGAATGTGTAGATATAGTGTGCATATATGTATGTAAATGGAGTGTTGTAGTGTGCTAGAGGTGAGAGTGAAGCTGCATGAACAGTAACAGTGAGCTGGTGAGTGTGTTCTGGGTTGGACAAAAGGTGAAAGGAAGAAGATGATGATGAACAGCGATGGGTTTATGCTGTAAAGTGGTACACTGTGCTTGCACAGTTGTACCACGTGGCTGTTGGTACGGTACGCTTGTCTAAAAATTCTGAAACTTTACAGGAAGGTTCTTAGTACAATATTAGAATTTCTGTGAAAATTTCATATTTTTCTGATGTCGTTTGGTATTTCTAGTATTTTTGCAAGCGCAGCTATCCTAAAATTTGTTTTGAGAATTTGCAATTAATATTAAATTCCGTAAAAATTACAGCAGGGCTTTTATAGTAGAAAGACAACTCAGTTTAAGTTTCATTAATTTCTGAGTTGATTTAGTACATCAACCTGTATCACATTTGATTTAATGAAACGAATGATTTTAAAATGATTTCGGTTCTTTTTAAATTCCAATTTTAATTTCAGTATTTTTCTTATATATTATAAATCTATCATGAAAATTATGGAACTTTGATTTTAGTTAGAAGCATTAATTGTTATTTTTGGGCTTTTATGGTAATTAAGAAAATCATTTTTAATTCAAAAATTCAGAAAATTTATATTATAACTTTTTATGGTGTTTTGAGTTACAAAAGTATTTTATAATAATTTAGTATCATTTTTGGAGTGTCTTAACGCTTTTCAGAGTGTGCGTGGTTATCCGTTGGGTTTAGCCGTTCAAGAAATCTGATTCGTTTTCGTTCACGTTAAGAGTGTCGGAGTGAGCAACGATTAAGATTTAGTATTATATTAATAGTTGGTGAGGCTAGGTTGAATTCTAATAATTAATTTGCCCATTTAGGTTAACTCGAGGTTTTGAACAAGGTTGAATAGCAGCGAGCGCAAAGCTTGGACTGAGGTAAGGGATTTTCATCCGAACCTAACTCCTCTATTTGATTCATATGTTATTCTGATTTTCTATCGTTATTTCTTTGGACTCAATTATAATTGTGATGAAATTGTATCGATTATCCTTAATAACCTTTGTTTGAGCCTGATACGTTTATTGAAAATCTCATTCGATGCTCTGTACTTATTTCTCTTTGAGTGTCGATTTATTCATTCTAATATCACTTATTGCATTCTACATATTGGCATGAGATAGTGTATTGAGAAGTTATAAGGATGGTCTGTATCGGGGGTGATATAAGGATGGTCTGTTATTGTCGGGAAATGCTAGTACCTTGAGGGTCTAGCCAGTGTTCATATGCATATGTAACCATATTGTTAATGAGCACTGCCTGTGTGGCTTTGCTAAGTGTTACCCTGCACTGCCTGTGTGGCTTTGCAATATACTCATGTCCAATATCACCTGCATTGTTTCAGTGAAATCGAAAGTGTACTCATTGAATCTTAAATTGAGAAATTTGAGAACATTGTCTCTATATTGTCATTGATATAATTTTCTGACCAATTCATTTGTAATCCCTACTGAATGTTGAGCGACCTTACTGAGCTCTCGAAAGCTCACTCCCTTTTTCTATTCCCTTCTGCAGGAATAACCGTCAGTAAGATTTTGAGACGGACGAGCTTGGATTTCAAAGTAGTTTATGTTCTTACATTATTATTTATTTGAGCCTTGTTAGAGAACCGTTATGTAATGTAATAATTTAAGTACTTTACTATTGTTTTGGGACAATTTGTTAAGATAGTTGATGGATTATAGTGCTCTGACATGGATGTTATTGGGTACCTTTAGTGGTAATGAATAAATTGGACAATTGAGGATCTGATGGAATGATCGGATAATAGAATTTCAGTAATTGTAGAGCTCTAACCTCGAGGTTATTGGTTTATCCTTAGAGGTGTTGAATGGATTAAATAAGTATTGATCGATTGAGTACTAACATTCTGGAAAATTCCGGGATGTTACATTATGTCTCCATTCATTGAGCAAAAGCAGTAGATACCAATTTTGGTCGTTCAAATTAAGATATCGAAGTCAGGATGTGTGTCATACAAAATTCTTGCCTTGAAATTAAGCTTGGTGCACTACTATATCAACAAAATTTTGGTAATGCAAAACTTTGCATATTCATGGTGTATTTTCTCTCTATTGCCTTTACAACGGATAAAAGGCTTTAACCTACGAATGCAATCTAGGATAAGTTTTGGTGTACTTTTTATCTCCTTTAATTGCTTGAAACATCAAGAAAATGAGATCTAATGACATCCTTTAAGAATGGTCTCACTTTAGTTACTTGGAACACGTCGGGTGACCATTTTCCTATTAAGATTGACATAGTATTGCTAATTTTGTACGATCCATAAGTGTTCAGTTCAAACTTTCAAAGTTCAATGAAATTTGACCAAGATCTTTGTTAACCTTGTATTACTTATAGAGACTGTCCAAATCAAGATGATAATCTTTCTATTCACGTGAGTTTTTCAAGTTTAAATCAAGATGTATTTGTATTGCTTATTGATAGATAAGGGCCATATATTCACACACAAATGATTATATAAAGTTATTATGTAGTCACAAGGGAAAACCTTGACGATTGTCATAATTCTTACGCTAAAATGATTTTGATCATAAAAACGTCAATGTATTATTTTATGAGGATGTTACTATAACCATTAAAAGACAGAATGAGAAATTTATTAAGGCTTCCGAACCCTTTCTTAAAGTGAAAGTAGCAAGTAATTATATGTTGATCAAATTTACTTTTATTTCTCTTTGTAGACGATCATAAGATGACAGTACCTTATATAACTATTTTGCATACTCAGATGTTGTACAAATTGCAGCAGCAGAGTTTAGATGAGAGATGGGAAAGAAAAGTATCAACAGAAGCATTGTATAATGATAATCCCCTTTAATCATGTGACCAATTGATGTGGTGGAGATCAAGATTCACTCATTAGAATTTTGTTGCAGTTAATTATTGAAAGAGAATAAAATAAAAGGTGAAGGAGAAGGGGGTTGCTCTAAATTGTCGGCATTTATTTTGGAGGCGTGAGATACATTGAAGAGGTGGTATTTAGGTGTAATTCAAATATACACTTGAATGAAAGAATCATATCAATTAAATTAAGCTATAGAGAGTATAGATTTGATACATGTCTGGTGCTAAGAAATTGAATGATTGGCTAAAAGTTGAAAGGTCTTAAATAATTTAGAGAAAAGACCTATGCCTTTAGCATTTGACAATTATCTTTGGAGAGAGAAACCATGCATCTCGATGGAGAGATAAAATGTTTTTTGGGAGCCATGACATTTATTCATGAATAGTTACATCTAAGGTTAATCATGGTATTAAAAAAATATAGGAATAATTTTTTCCAAAAAATAATTTACACACATTCATACTTTAATTAGTAATACTATAGAGTACGTGCGTTGCACGTAAATATAGTCAATAGTAATGTTTGAGATAATATTATATTCTTTTTTGCGATCAAAATAATATAATTCAATTTATGTTCTTATTTCTTTTGTGACTTGTTTTAGAAGAAATATATATTTGATGTTCTCAATTGTAATCAGTTCAATGTTTGAAAATATTCTTTGCAGGTTTCTGGATTGAAGAAATATTTGCTGAAAATAAATGCAAATGGAGAAATTCAAAAAATGAATCTATTTTTGTAATATGTTAAATTAGTTTATGATTAAAATTTATAATTTTCAAGACCAGGTGCTTTGCATTTCATCAATAAGAAATGTGAAACACCCGGTCTTTAACTGCAATAATCGAATATATTTTCAGTTCTAATAGGCACCATATTTATGCCTTGTTTTTTTATGCATATTTTACCCTTTTTGGTTTTTTTCTATTTTTGTTTTTCCAACAATTTTTTTTGTTTCTTAATTGGTTTTTCATGTATTTCAGGTTCTTTATTTTGTTTTTCGGTTTTTCAATTGTTTAATTGTTTGCTAACCTAAAAATGCAACGAAAAAAATCACAGTTCTCATAAATCAGTTCAATATTTAATGTGTATTTCATTTTAACCAAATTAAAAAAGAGATTAATAAATTAATTTCTTTGTTCTGTTTTTCTTTCTCATCACACTTTTCATTTCTCAATGTATAAAATAGATTCATTACCCAATATTCTTTTTAAAAGGAAGTAATAAAAGAAGGAAAAAATGTAATTGATGTAATTAACGGAAGACATAATCGTCCAAAAATGATTTACAACTTTCATACTTTTATAGATTGTACACACACACATAAATATATTTTATTGTAACCACACATTTATTTCCTGATGTGTAAATGTAGGTTTAAATTAAATTTATGACCTAATGTTCATTAACCGCATTAGAAAAAAACTAACTAGGGATGGAAAGGGTTGTAATTGACGTAATTAACGGAGAACATAATCGTTCAAAAATAATTTACAACATTCATACTGACACACACACACACACACACATATATATATATATATATATATATATATATATATGGGGACCGATCCACATCTACCGGTGAAGAAATAACAATTTCTCCACCGAACCGCAGGTAAGAGCAGCGGTAGGCCACGTGGCGCAAAAAGGGACGAAAAAGGACGAAAATACTATGAGAAATTCACGAAAATATCACGAGAAAATGAAAAACTCGTGAGAAAATGGTGGCAATAATGCCCAACCGCAACTCCTACATGCGGTTGGCATTATTGCCTTCCGTGACCCCCACCCCCCTTGCCCCCCACCCGTCACCCCCCTTGCCCCCCACCCCCTTGCCCCTCACCCCCTTGCCCCCCACCACGTGGCCCCCACCCTATGTCCTTTTCCCCCACCCGTGAACCCCCTCTTCCCCCACATGTCATTACCACCCTACCCCCCACGTGTCATTCCCCCCTCCCCCTCCCTGCTGTTCACTCACGGTTCTTCTCTTCCTCTCTCACTTTTCTCTCTATAAAATCCCTCCTCCCCGAATCATTTCTTCCACCCTCCTCATTCTCCCTATCTCACCTACATACAAACAAAAATATTTACGCTAGAAGATCGGTGGATAACCGCTAGAAGATCGGTGGATTTTTCTTGAAATATATCAAGTTAAAACAAGTAAGTATTTTTCAATTTGTTCTTACCAATTGATTGTTTAAATTGTGTTACGCTTAAATTGTTCTTACAATAGTCTAAAATTCATGTTTAGGGCGTCAAAATTATGTTTTGACAAATCGGGGTATTACATTCGAAAAATTCCAAAATAGCGATTTTTTAGGGCGTCAGAAATAGAATTTTTCACGAATTTATAAAAAATAGCTAGAGCTAGATTTTGCCAAAGTACGAAACAGAGACCCTAGTTATTTTCAAAAGATCTGTATCAGGTAGAAATTTCAGATTTTTCCAAAGACTGGAAAGGGGTTAACTGATAGACGCAACCTTGTAACTTTGCAGTGTAATTTAAAATATCAAGCCAGTGCGATTTCGCGCGAAACTTTTATGAGAACCCTAGGGTGTTGGGAAGTTCCATTCCCCAGGAATTCGGGCCATTCCGAAGCCGTTAGCTAATTTTTTGGCCGAACGGGTTTTTAAGCGCTCGATCCGGACACCGGTTCGGGATTTTTAGGCGAAAAATCCGTAAAATACTTTTTAGATCAAGAATGAACTCAGGAAGCTTAAAATAGCATTTTAAAGCACTTTTGATATTTTCTGAAGCCAGGGGGTATTTTGGTAATTTGCCACCCCGAGAGGGGTATTTTGGTAATTTTCCTGAAAAAGTTTTCCAACGGACTTTTAAGTCCAGAAATGTAAGTAAAACGCCTGAAATGTTGTTTTGCAGCTGATTGCGGGGCGTAATTGTCGCTAAAGGTGAAAACTTAATTAGACAGTTTTTTCACGAATTTATAAAAAATAGCTAGAGCTAGATTTTGCCAAAATACAAAACAGAGACCTTAGTTATTTTCAAAAGATCTGTATCAGGTAAAAATTTTAGATTTTTTCAAAGACTAGAAAGGGGTTAACTGATACGCGCAACCTTGTAACTTTGTAGTGTAATTTAAAATATCAAGACAGCGCGATTTCTTGCGAAACTTTTATGAGAACCCTAGGGTGTTGGGAAGTTCCATTCTCCAGGAATTCGGGCCATTCCGAAGCCGTTAGCTAATTTTTTGGCCGAACGGGTTTTTAAGCGCTCGATCCGGACACCGGTTCGGGATTTTTAGGTGAAAAATCCGTAAAATACTTTTTAATTCAAGAATGAACTCAGGAAGCTTAAAATAGCGTTTTAAAGAAATTTTGATATTTTCTGAAGCCAGGGGGCATTTTGGTAATTTGCCCCCCCGCGAGGGGTGTTTTGGTAATTTTCCCAAAAAAAAGTTTTTCGGTCCAGAAATGTAAGTAAAACACCTGAAAGGTTGTTTTGAAGCTGGTTTGATGGGCGTTAGGGTGACAATGAACCCCCGGGGGCTATTTTGCTAATTTTACATTACACAAATTTGTGCTTAAAATAACTTTTAGTTCAGGAAAGGGTGTGAGACACCTGAAAAGTTATTTTAAAGAGTGAATTCAGGAAGTTTAAAATCCCATTTCAAAGCACTTTTCAGATTTTTTTTGTCAGGGGGCATTTTGGTAATTCGCATCCCCGATAGGGGTATTTTCGTAAATTTACAGCGTTAAGTTTTTCAAAGGATTTCTTAGTCCAGAAATGTAAGCAAAGCACCTGAAAGGTTGTTTTGAAGCTGATTTGGGGCGTTAGGGTGATAATGAACCCCCAGAGGCATTTCGGTAATTTGCCGCTCATCGGGGGCTATTTTGCTAATTTTACATTATACCAAATTTCCCGAAAGACGGTGGTTTAAATAAATTTTATTCTTCTTTTATTTAAATCTATGACTTGTTGAGAATGATATAATTTTTATTTTTTAGATTCCAGTATAAATATGGATGCAACTGGAGGAAATAATTTTTGTGAAGGTTCTGATCCACCTTACGTTGGTCAAGTTTTTCAAGCACTGGACGAAGTTGAAGCATACTATAGAGCATATTCGAAAACGATAGGTTTCGGTATTAGAACTAAGACGACTAGAAAACGGGCGAATACAGATCAAATTTGTGCAAGACTATTTGAGTGTCATAGAGGAGCACCGCATGTAACTCCGGTCGTTCGGATCAGTGACGAAGGGACAACAAGACAAAGAAAACGGGACACATTTCCGGGTACCGGCTGCAAGGCCCATGTGTATGCAGTACACCGAAAAAATGAAAACCATTGGGTTGTCACAGGAGTGGAGTTGAGCCATAATCATCAGTTGATGACCCCCAGTAAGATTGGTCAAATTCATCAACACCGAGAAATAAGCGCGGCACACAGACAACTAATTTTTACAATGGCCGAGGCTAAAATTCCACCTTCTAAGATGATGGGGGTTTTCTCAAGCCAGGCTGGGGGGATTGACAAGTTGAGTTTCAACGAAGTAGACCTTCGAAATGAACTTCGTGCTCAGAGGAGAGAGTCTTTCGGTAAGAGTGATTCTCAAACTACACTTGATCTCTTCAGGTCCCTTCAGAGTGAGAATTCTGGATTTTTTTACAGTCTCCAACTGGATGATGAGAACCGCATTAGTACTATATTTTGGGCGGACCCCCGTTCTAGAGCTGCTTACCAAAATTTTGGGGATGTTGTGACGTTTGACACCACATACCGCACCAATAAGTACTCTATGCCTTTTGCTCCGTTCACCGGGGTGAACCACCACTATCAGTCAATCTCGTTTGGCTTTGCCCTGCTTAGGGATGAGACGGAGGAGTCATTTACGTGGTTATTTGAAACGTGGCTTCAAGCAATGTATCATATTCCTCCAAAGACCATCATCACCGACCAAGATCTGGCAATGAAAAATGCAATCGCTAAGGTCCTTCCAGATACTCACCATGGCCTGTGCACATGGCACATAAGCAACAAATATCCCGAACGGCTTCACCATGTATATGCAAACCATCCGTCATTCAAGACTGACTTTAATACATGTGTGAAGAAATCGTTGACGGTAGACGTGTTCGAGGAGAGGTGGGCCACGTTAATGGATACTTACTATTTGCACAATCACGAATGGTTACAATCGTTGTATGAGATCAAGACACAGTGGGTCGGTGCCTACACCAAGAAGTTTTTTGCAGCCGGAATGACTACGACCTCGAGAAGCGAAGCTATGAATTCATTCTTTGATGGGTACGTAGGCCAGTCTTCAAGTATAGCAGAGTTCGTACTAGAGATGCAGAAAGCCGTTGACAGGCAATTGTACCGTTAGAGAGAAGCCGACGCGGCTACAGTTTGCAAAGAAAGAGCTATACTAGTTTATTCACCTTTAGAGGCTCATGCGGCTCAAGTCTATACCAAGGAAATGTTTCGACAGTTTCAAGAGGAACTACTAAAGTCGAATCAATATGGCATGACAAAGTTGCACGAGTATTCCACCAGAGATATCAAGGTTTATGCTTTGACAAATGTGACGAACTTCGCCAATCCGTGCTCTTCGTCGGCTCCGAGGACCAGACGACATTTTACCGTAGCAGTTTGTAAGGACACCGGGTTGGTTAATTGCAACTGTCAACTGTTTGAGCATAAAGGTATACTTTGTCGACACGCGTTGAGGGTTTTGAGCGCCAAGAATGCTAGTGAAATCCCTCCACCGTATATCTTGGAACGGTGGACGAAGGAAGCCAACAGAGTCCACGGTCACATTCCTTACGTGCCCAATGTTTCAGTTGATTTCGAGCAATCTGAGACGCTGCGATATAATCACCTTTGTAACATCATGCACGGTTTATCAATGGATGCAGCGTCGACATTTGATGGGTACAGGTATCAAGTTGAAGCAGCCGCACGGGATAAGGCTAAGCATGCACAGTTTAGGATGGCATTACCAGAAACTGTGGACACTCCGACTACTCGGACAACTCCAGGCGGTAGATTCAATCGAGCCAAACAGCCAGTCATTGACGGTGTTGACCTACAAGGTGAGGAGGACGATATTTTTATCCAATTATTTCTCAAACAAAAGGGCAAAAACGAGCAATACGCATGAAGAATCCATTGAAGAAGCAACGGGTCAAAAAAAATTACGAAAGTGTGCGTTGTGTAACAAGATGACTGATCATGACAAGAGAAACCATTATAAAGTGTTAGGTATCGAACCTGGCAGTATGGTCGAGGAGGACGATGATGAGGAAGAGTGTTAGGGTTAATGTTTCAGTTGTATAAATTGAACTTATATAATGTTTAAATTTGTGATTTGGTTTGTGCAATCTTTAATTTGTGATTTGATTTGTGGATTATTGATATTTTTGGTAACTCTGTTTTCGGGCACACTTTAGGCCCTATTTGATAGCTTCCGAAAAAAGTTGTAATTTTTTTTGTCACTTTTTTTCCGCTCATTGCACTTCAGGCATGCTAGTTAGCCCATTTGTAAGACTTTCGGCGAAAAACGAGACACATTAATTTTTGAGTTTTCCTAGGAAGGGCTTATTCGGGCACACTTTAGGCCCCATTTGATAGCTTCCGAAAAAAGTTGTAATTTTTTTTGTCACTTTTTTTCCGCTCATTGCACTTCAGGCACGCTAGTTAGCCCATTTGTAAGACTTTCGGCAAAAAACGAGACACATTAATTTTTGAGTTTTCCTAGGAAGGGCTTATTCGGGCACACTTTAGGCCCCCCATTTGATAGCTTCCGAAAAAAGTTATAATTTTTTTTGTCACTTTTTTTCCGCTCATTGCACTTCAGGCATGCTAGTTAGCCCATTTGTAAGACTTTCGGCGAAAAACGAGACACATTAATTTTTGAGTTTTCCTAGGAAGGGCTTATTCGGGCACACTTTAGGCCCCATTTGATAGCTTCCGAAAAAAGTTGTAATTTTTTTTGTCACTTTTTTTCCGCTCATTGCACTTCAGGCACGCTAGTTAGCCCATTTGTAAGACTTTCGGCAAAAAACGAGACACATTAATTTTTGAGTTTTCCTAGGAAGGGCTTATTCGGGCACACTTTAGGCCCCATTTGATAGCTTCCGAAAAAAGTTATAATTTTTTTTGTCACTTTTTTTCCGCTCATTGCACTTCAGGCACGCTAGTTAGCCCATTTGTAAGACTTTCGGCGAAAAACGAGACACATTAATTTTTGAGTTTTCCTAGGAAGGGCCTATTCGGGCACACTTTAGGCCTCATTTGATAGCTTCCGAAAAAAGTTGTAATTTTTTTTGTCACTTTTTTTTCGCTCATTGCACCTCATGCATGCTAGTTAGCCCATTTCTATGAATTTCGGCGAAAAGCGAGACGCGTAATTTTTTCAAATGCCGTCATATGAAAGGTATATTCGCGCACATTTTAGCGCCAAATTCATAGCATGTGAAAAATTATGTACATTTCTTTTTGGTACAGTTTTTTGTAACATCACAGCAGCTAGCCACGCACGTCAGGATAATGGTAATGAAGGCGTCTAGCTTCATTCTTTTTCAGCTCCCAGGCTATCCTATACCTAAACGTCAAGGCATCCTTCCTAGTCCACGAGGAGTGTTTGAGCACTTCTGAGCGAGCAATGTAGTCAATGTACTTGAGGACGTAAATCCCGTAATCGTGACCGTTATATTGCTTTGGTCGGTCCTTTATCATCACGACCGTCCAAGGGTCACCCTGTGGCCGTCCGCATGCTAGCTAGAGGACAGTAGTCTGCATCCAACAATAAAAACGAGAATCAAGCCTATGAGACAAGAACAATATACTATGAGCCAAGGTCAAAAAATAAATACTAACCACTAAAGTGATGTACTCGTTGTACATCTGTGCCAGCAGCTGTCCAGGCTCGTCCTCCCTTAGGCTATCGTATATGTGAACCGTTCTGAACGCTGGATGGAGAACTAATAGGAACCAGTGGTTTGCATGATGACAGGGTATCATGATAAGGTTCGCATCAGCAGCGGGACATTGATAGTCTGCGTTCATCATGCCTAACATGTTTCGACCTGGTTTCCACTTACTCCTGCCGCCCCCTCGCCTCCATTCTGTGAATTCTCTCACCGTTAATTCCACAAAATGAGTGGGATACATGTTAAGCTTCAAATATTCAGAACGGTTAAAACGTTGCTCTCTAATCCGGAGCAGTTCTATGTAAGCGTTCATGACAAAATTTGAAAGATCTGTCTCCGGCGCCAACGTTCTGATATCCTCATGACCTAGGAATGTCGCAAGGGAAAAGTCTGCTGAATTGACAGGCTCATGCCCGAAGTAGTGCCGGTCGATCCAAGCCATCTTGTCCGACCTCAATGGCTTCGTCGCTTGTCCTTTGTCCGACCGAAAGCTTGGGCGCGAGGCCTGGATTCCTACTTGGGGAACCTGACTCTGGCACTGAGAGTCGTATGCGTCAGGAGGCAAGCGACTATACGGCTCCCAGAATTCATAGCTATGCGATGACGGCGCGTCAGGAGGCAAGCGACTATACGGCTCCCACACCTGACTCTGGGGCTGATAGTCGTACGCGTCAAGAGGAGGGCGACCAGACGGCTCCCACACCTGACTCTGGGGCTGATAGTTGTACGCGTCAGGAAGAGGGCGACCAGACGACTCCCACACCTGACTCTGGGGCTGATAGTCGTACGCTTCAGGACGAGGGCGACTAGACGGCTCCCCTTCGTAACCCCGGTACGCAAGACTAAAGTTTTGAACTTCAGTCTTGTACTTCTCAATGGACCTCTTGAGATTGTCAGGAGCCTGCGCGACAAACCAGTCAAACGACTCCAGCTGCTTGAACACCTCAATGCCCTGGTCAACCTAAAAAACATGCATAGAAAATATGGCTAATCATATTTGACAAATGGTCGATAAGGTGCGCAAATAAATTATCAAACAACACTAGCATGACTTACAATGGCCAATGCCCAGAACTGGTCATAGACCTCACGTGGCGCGTACGATGTCTTCTTCACCTGGGAAGGGCGATTCACCCTCGTGCGCGTCACCCTGAGAAACCACTGTAAGTATTCCTCAGTACTAATGCCGTCGTGCTTCAGCGATACAAGGCTATCATACGTTTCCTGCCAGGTATTCCACTGGTGCACCTCGTCACCCAACAAAATCAAGGCATCAGCCACCTCGAAGTTCGGCCCTCGACCACCCCTGTATGGCCGCATGTCTACAGCGGGTTTTGGTATCCCTTGTGGACAGCCAGCTTGCTTCATAGCTCGATCGGGCATCTGAAACTCACATTCTTCGAAGTGAATGAGCGGCACCCGAACCAAACCTGCCAGCACGTACGACACCGGAAGTTGCCAACACCACTCATCCAACAGATGCATCACCTTGCCATATGGCTGCCACGTCACCTGGGATGCATCTAGTATCTCTAGTTCCCCCCGATAGAACTTTAGATGGTGGTGAGGGTCTACCCGTCTCCTCCTCCGGTTGGTCGTAGGCCCCCAGGCCCACACCCTAGGCCACGTCTCATCGGAATCTACCAACGGTTGTGGACGACCCATGGGTAGCCTCTCGTAAGACCAAACCTGTGAATGCAAACATTATATGGAATTAGTAATTAATCCCGAATATATTGACTAAGGATCCTACCAAGAAAATAAATGCTCATACCTGTAATAGAGTCAGGCAGGCGGCAATGGACTTGGCACCGTTTCTCGTAGCCTTATGCAGTGCTCGATATAGGTGCGCAAGGACAGCTGAACCCCACGAATAGGAGTATACCTCCTCAAGATCCTCCAAGAACACCATATACTTCGGATGCACCGTGTTTTTCGAATGCGTCGGAAGTAATATAGCTCCAATAATATACAGAAGGAATGCCTTCGTATACGTCACGAAATCTTGAGGAGTGTATTCATCCGGTAGCACGCCGTACTGCTCTCTCAGCCATTTAAGCTTGACGCCGTTTGTTGTAAGCGCTGCCCTTGGAATTCCCGAAAAATACTGCATAGCCATATTCGCTATGGATGCAGACGGCACGTTCAAAGTAACGGGTCTGCCGTGACATGGGATTCCAAGTATAAATCCGACGTCCTCTAACGTAACAGTCATTTCACCAAACCGGAAGTGAAATGAGTTCGTCTCGCTCCTCCATCGTTCAACTAGAGCGGATATAAGGCAATCGTCGTGTCGAGACCATTTCCCGCAATCGGTGAACAGGGTTAAATTTTGACGGTGTAATAGCTGTATTTGTTCCTTGTTTAGTACCCACTCTTCAAGGTGCCTTGTGCTTTGAATTGTTTCCAAAACACCCCTATCGACACCGTCAAATACGTGCCTCGCGACGTGGTCATCGTCATCGTATAGGATTGATGTATCATGAGGTCCAGAGCTGAAATTCATACCTTTAAGAACAAAATATAATTATAAACCAACTTAGCGTCCATAATATCCATAATATTTACATTCCAAAACTATAACTGGATCTTTAACCTAGCTTACCAACACATTAGCAATAGTCATTATTTCAATGTATTAAAACAAATCCTCAATTCCCACTACTCCGAACGCTTAATTACGCTAGTTCCCACTGAATTTAGCGCCAACGTGGTTATATAGCAATATATAGCCCGATGGCCCCTACACCCCCAACACCTTAAAACCGCTTTAAAGTCAAGTTTTTAAATGTATTACGTCAATTATATACCAAATATATCAGGGAAAATTTTAAAGAGGGAAAGTTACCAAAACACCCGCTACTTATGCAAAATATCCCCTGGCAGTCATCGCCGGTGCGTCACAAGGTTCAGAACATCCGGAACAAAATAAGTTTTCGGGTGTCTCACACCCTTTCCTGAACTAAAAGTTATTTTAAGGTATGAATTTTAAGCTGGATCCTTCCTAGCAAAATAGCCCCCGATCAGCGGCAAATTACCGAAATGCCCCTGAGCGTTCACTATCACCCCAACGCCCCTGAACCAGCTTCAAAACAACATTTCAGGTGGTTTACTTACATTTCTGGACTAAAAAGTCGTTTGAAAAACTTGGCGCGGGAAAATTACCAAAACACCCCTACGCGCGCCACGTCAGCTTCGAAACAACATTTCAGGTTTTGTAATTACATTTCTGGACTAAAAAGTCCATCGAAAAACTTAGCACTGTAAAATTACCGAAATACCCCTCTCGGGGCGGCGAATTACCGAAATGCCCCCTGGCATCGAAAAATATCAAAAGTGCTTCGAAATGCTACTTGAGGCTTCCTGAATTCATTCTTGACATAAAAAGTATTTTACGGAGGTTTCGCCCAAAAATCGCGAACCGGTGTCCGGATCAAGCTCTTAAAGGGCCGTTCGGCCAAAAAAATAGGTAACGGCTTCGGAATGGCCCGAATTCCTGGGAAATGGAACTTCCCAACATCCTAGGATTCTCATAAAAGTTTCGCGCGAAATCGCGCTAGCTTGATATTTTAAAATACACTACAGAATTACAAGGTTCCCCGTATCAGTTAACCCCTTTCCAGTCTTTGGAAAAATCTGAAATTTTTACCTGAGACAGATCCTTTAAGAATAACTAGGGTCTCTTTTTTGCATTTTGGCAAAATCTAGCTCTAGCTATTTTTTATAAATTCGTGAAAAACTGTCTATATTTGGCGCCCTAAAAAATCGCTGTTTTGGAATCTATAAATGTAATACGCTGATTTGTATAAACCTAACATTGAATTATAAGGAAATTCAAAATACTTACTTGTTGTGACTTGATGTATTTAAAGAAAAAACTACCGATCTTCTAGCGGTTATCCACCGATCTTCTAGAGTAAATTTTTTTGATTTGTATTGTTATGGAGATTATGTAGGTGAGATATGAAGTACGAAGGAAGTTGGCAAAAAAAAACAGAGTGCAGAAGAAGGGTTCGGGGGAGGGGATTATAAAGAGAGAAGCGAGGAAGAGAGAAGAAAAAAGACAGAAAAAAGTGAGGAAGGGTGGGTGTTTATGCGGTCAAAGGCTACGGCAAAAAAAAAAATTTCGGCAGAAGGACACCACGTGGGGGGCATCATGGGGGAGGGAAGGACGACACGTGGCATCGAGCGGAAGGACACCAAGTGGGGGCATCATGCGGGGGACGCCACGTGGCAGGGGAGGGGAGACCAACCGCGGGTGGTACCAGCGGTTGGGCCACGTGGCCGGGGAGGGGATGCCACGTGGCATGGGAGGGGACCAACCGGGGGGGGAGGGGACCAACCGCGGGTTGTAGGAGAGGTTGGGCCCTGCGGACGAGGGGAGGGACGCCACGTGGCAGAGGGAGGGGACCAACCGCGGGTGGTACCAGCGGTTGGGCCACGTGGCAGGGGGAAGGGACGCCACGTGGCAGGGGAGGGAGACCAACCGCTGGTACCACCCGCGGTTGGGCCACGTGGCAGGGGGAGGGGACGCCACGTGGCAGGGGCGGGAGACCAACCGCTGGTACCACCCGCGGTTGGGCCACGTGGCAGGGGGAGGGGACGCCACGTGGCAGGGGAGGGAGACCAACCGCTGGTACCACACGCGGTTGGGCCACGTGGCAGGGGGAGGGGATGCCACGTGGCAGGGCCATCGCCCCAACCGCCGGTTGTCCATGCTGGTGGGCCACGTGGCAGGGGCCATGGGGTTAGGCCACGTGGCCTGGTGGGGGACGGCACGTGGCAGGGCATATTAATGCCAACCGCTGGTTGTGCATGCGGTTGGTGTCCTTTTTCTCCTTCTCGCCATTTTCTCACCATTTTTCTCACCATTTCTCGTGCCTTTTTCGCCATTATTGCAGTGGCCGTACGCCTTTTTCGCCTTTTTGCGCCACGTGGCCCAATCGCTGCTCTTACCTGCGGTTCGGTGGAGAAATTGTTATTTCTTCACCGGTGGGTGTGGATCGGTCCCCTATATATATATATATATATATATATATTCATTGCAACCACGCATTTTGTTTCGCAATGTGTAAATGTAGGTTTAGATTAAATTTATGACTTAATGTTTATTAAACGCATTACAAAAGAACTAATTAGGGAAGGGTAGAGTTATCATTGGAATAACTAACGGAGGGCAAAATCGAAAATGATTACAAAATTAGTAATTAATAATAGTATTTATGAAATGGCATGATTGTTATTGAAGTGATTAATAAAGGAAAAAAATAGAATAAAATGATTTACAAGATTCATACTTTTATAGGTAGTATAGATTATAGATGTAGGTAAATTCATTTGTACATCTCATTAATCAGTGACGACACTTCACATCACACATTTTTATGAAGGCTGCTATGCATTCACTTTGGACGATGTAGCCGTGGTGGCGTTGTAGATGAGCACAGTCAAAACAAATCCAAGATGATCGACTATGGTTATTTTGGTTAGAGGTGTCAAGGGGTCGGGCTTGGGATGGCCCAGCCGGGGCCCAGACGGCCAGAAAATAGGCCGGACCAGTAAGCGCTTCGGGACTTGAAAACCGGGCCGGGCCCAAAGTTAGGAAATGAAGGCCCTATCCAGGCCCAAGCCCTAGGCCCTAATTTTAGGGTCGGGTCTAGGGCTAGGCCCGGGCCTATGTTTTTTTTTCTTCCTATTCCAGTTTTGTGTTGCATTTCCAGTTTTGTTTTGCTGGCTTCATTTGCATCTTTCTTTTGTGACTCGGTCCTAGTTGATTGGAAGTGATTAATGTTGTTTTCTGGTTTTCTTCCTTCACGGCGGGATCTGATGGCAGTGAAGGTGATGGTGGCGATGGGATCTGATGGCAGTGAAGGCGATGGTGGCGGTGGGATCTGACGGAAAAAGCCTTCATTACCGGCCGCCGATGCTCAAAGGACGACACGGCGCCGAAGCTGACCGTCCTCACCAGTGATGTGGGTATGGTGGCGTTTGGCCATGGGTGCGGTGATGGTTGGCCAGAGTAGTAGTGGCTGGCCGGAGCAGTATTGGCTGGATGATTATGGAGGGTGGCTGTAGGTGTGATAAAGGTGGGTGAGGTAAAGAAAGGCTGAAGAGGAAAGAGAGAGAGTCGAATGAAGAAGAGGAGAAGCACTGAAGCAGATCTGAGATCCGTGAAGAGGGCCAAACCCAGGCCAGAACCGGGCCAAACCCGGGCCGGGCCTGACCCGCGCCAAAACTGGGCTTTTTCCGGGCCATGGTTTGGGCCGGGCCAAACCCTGGCTTTTTTGGGCCTAGCCCGAGCTTTTTCTGGGAAATGCAGGCCTGGCCCAGGCCCTAAGCCCTAAAAGGCAGGGCTAGTACTGTTCATGAACGGGGCCGGGCCAGCCCGCGGGCCGCCCGGGCCATTTGACAACTCTAATTTTGGTCTAGAAGCTCCATGTGAAACTGAACTTAATGAATCTAGCTATATATGATTATTTCGTGTGAACTGAACTTCCTTGTCATTTGATACACATGATCAGGCTCTCCCTACAATGAGAAGTTTACTAAGGTTGATGATAAGCATATGGTGAAGGAAACTGAGATCACTGAAGGGTCATTTCTCGATTTGGGATTTACTCTGTACCGTATTCGCTTTGAAAATATACCGGCTGATAAACATATCATTGAATTAATGTCAAAGATCAGTTACTTGCGAACGAGTGGGAGGTCAAGGAGGAATATGTTGCCAATTCTTCCAGGGTTTCTATCCTGCCGAGTATAAACATTGCCAATGATATCGAAGTCTATCCACTTGCGAACGAGAAAAAAGATGAAGACTGCAAGTGGAATTAATGTCAAAGATCAGTTACTTACAACCAGATTTCAATTGATGAACTCAGCTGTATGTGTTTCAGGGGCGGTAGTTCCCCTTCTCTATTTCTTCATATGCACTTTCTTAAGCTTTTTTGCTGAATAAGGCTTCTGCCCTCATCCTGCGATTTTAATAAAGGTTTCCAATTGGTGGAGAAATTTGTCTCTTCATGCGTTAATCACCTTGTGGTACAACCGCAAAGAAATCGGATTTTCATACTTTCAATAATTTCGATCTGGCAAACATGAGATTATGGCACAGTCTAAGGAGATCCTTCAAGATTTGGCCAGGTTCAACGAAATTTGGCCAACCTATGATTTGAGTTAAGGATAGAAGCAACAGGCAAAGCGACCACAAAATGTTGAAGCTGCCCAAGGAAGTGGAAAAAGTAATTCATGTACCACTGTAGGAAGTAATACATACGAAGCTTTCTGGTCTAGCTTACTAGTTTCCAATTGTTCCCATTTTCACCGATTGCATTTCATTTCTACTACATAATTCATAAAAAAAAACTGAAGTGTAAGTTCCCTCTCCCATAGGACCAAGTCGAACTACGATAGGTTTGATTCATGTTAGTCGGACTGGATACGTAGGCCATTCGATCATCGATGTCAAGTTCAAACCAATATTAGAGAGATATAATTGTGGGTTAAATATTTTATTGCATACATTCATGCTTATGTGTTTAAGATCAAAACACAATAGAAACAAAATAGAGATCGAAAGGTATGGAGAGTGTTTAACACCTTCTCATCTTATAACTTAGTCCCCGAAACTATCTATCTACTTTCAATAGATTAGTTGTTCTTAAAAAATTATTAGTCATTTTCAAGTTTTTCTTATTTTTCGGTATTTTAATTAAATAAGATGACGACTCCCCAAAATATTCTTCCTCGAAGATTTTTTTCAGGTCAGTTCGCTACAGATATGTATGGGGTGTCTTTTGAGAAGGCTTCCTTTTGTGTAAACAATATTCGCAGTTGATCTACATATTCTTAGTTTTTGGGCAAGAAAAATATATGGTTATCAGGAAGTGTAATATGAGAACCTCACGAACCTTAGAAAAGAAACAAAAAAAGTTTCAGGTCTATTGAAAACGAATACGCACAGCTCACAACCATGATAGCATCTATCACTACCTTGGCATTGCAATCCATTTTAACACAAATGAATAATCATAACCTCACCATTATCTTTAACTACTCCACTCCAAAATGTTAGGTCAGAGACATCATACTAAACTAATTAATAAATTGACTAAGATGTGAATCCGATGGTTTATGAATGAAGCATCATGTGACATCATTTAGATTTTTAAACTTAGCCAATTGAAAGAATATATGTCTCATTTGGAGTTATTCTGTTGCGAATGATTTGATAAAAAAAATTAAAATAATAGACTATGTCATATAATACTTTACTAGAAATACATGACAATATATCCAAGAGAGAGAGACTGTGTGATCAAGTTCAATACACAAACACTTGGTGTCTATTAGTTCAGCTGTAGCGTCTCTTGCCTCTCTAAAGTGGTTGTAGTGTGTGTATACCAAGTGGTTGTTTTCTCACTTTTAGCTTTTCATTTGCATCTTATGGTAGGTGATTAGGGCTCTATCGAGAGAATGTGGTCTCACCCCACTTTTTGTGGGTTTTGAGTGACTACCATTTCTTTAGGTTTTGGTGCTTCATCTTCCATCTACAAAAAACCTTGCAATTTTACATTAAAGTTTAGTTAATTTGTTATGTACCAACTCAAGGGATCTTTCTTGGTACATACGTATTATTATGTTATACATGATTTGATTAAATATGCGCACCCCATTTCATGACATCGCCAAGAGATAGATCAACGACACATTGTGCCTCCTTAAGTTTTAAGGTCAGATTGTGGATTTAGGTGTAACTCCTACTTGAATCCTAGAATCAAGTAGGAGTTACACCTTGCATTCAGAAGTAAATTAAAGGACAACCCTTGCATTCTGATGCATGCACCAGTGTAAGGAAAGCTAAACAATTATTAACCACACGAATCTCACAAAACTAATATGCCATGTTTCACATGGTTATCAGGAAGTGTATTATAAAGATAAAACGACTTTATATAGCTGTTCTCTCAATACCAACCTTAAGAAACAAGAATCTTCTCCTGTCTATTAAAAACGAATCTGCAAATTAAAGCTCTACTCTCTCGATAAAAACCTTGGCAATGAAACAAATTAATTTAATTTTCGACATGTTATTTTCTTTTAAACCATGATAACTGTGCTAACGAGAGCATGCTTAATTTTGATGTGAGGAGTGTTGCTACTTGTCTTAAATTCTCATCGTCAACTCTGAATCCAAAGGCAGTGTCAATGTTTTATAGTCTGTGCATTCAGAAATTAGTAGATTTGCTCGAAGGATTTTCTTTTTCTGCGCAAAAAGCGAGGGATGGCCATTGACTTCACCTGAGGTTGACGAGTGATCACTGATAGCATCTATCACTGCCTTGGCATTGGAATCCAGTTTTTACATAAAGAAAAAGTGATAATCTCCCTATTATCTTGAACTAGCTCAGTCAAATGATTTTTGATAAGACTTTCAAATGCAAACGTTATAAATTTTTTGAGACTTTGATTTCAGCTAGAAGTATTAATTGCTATTTTTAGACTTTTATGGTATTTAAGAAAATCATTTTATGGTAATTTAAAGGATCTTGTATTTTACTTTTGAGTACGTAGACCACAGGATTCCCATTTAGCACCTAGTGCAACAATTTGAAAGATGAATACAGGTATGTCACATATGCTGTACAACAAATACGTAATATATTTTAAGGAAATCAAGAGAATTATATTAGAACGCGAATCAAGTCGAATGGATATGCAACATGAAGGAAGAGAAGTCTGTGGTCTTTTTCTATATTTGCCATCGCCATCAACATATTTTACAGAATTTTGTACATCCTTAACCGAGGTGCACTGATGTAGCACATGGGCCATATCATACGCCAACTTGGCAGACTTGAACAAATTTGAGCATCGTATGCTTTATTGTTAGGAATCTTCCGTGTTGATCCATGCTTTGAAATTGTTTAATGTCCATGATTGAGACCTAAACGTATGCATAATATGCTGCCTTCCTATATATACTCGACTCCAAACTCGATAGTTCATCACCAACATCTCTCAGCACCAAGTTTACCCTTTTCGAACACCACCATCAATCATTCATCAATATGAAAACCTTTGGATCAGTTTCAACTGAAATGGAGATACAATCTCCAGCACGCAAAGCATGGACTCTCTATGGTGCGGTCGGTCTCACAGTTATAACTGTTCCTAAGTACTTAGCAGCCGTTGACATTGTCGAAGGTGATGGAGGAGAGGGAAGCATTGCCAAGTTGACTCCACTATCAGGTATATCATTGAATTCATGTTGAGCCAGTCAGGCAGTTATTTAAGTATATGTAGGTAAATTCATGTTGAGCCAGTCATACAGGTATTTTTACATCTCATTAATTAGTAACGACACTGCACACCACACATTTTTATAGGGGCTGCCATACATTCACTTTTGTTGCATTACTAATGGCATCCACATATAGAGAAGACTTATTTGGACGATGTAGCCATGGTGGCGCTGTAGATGAGCATAATCAAAACTAATTCCAAGATGATCAAATATGATTATTTTCGTCGAGAAGCTCCATGCGAAACTGAACCGAATGAATTTAGCTATATACGAGTGTTCCATGCGAACTGAACTTCATTGTCATTTGATGTGCATGATCAGGCTCTCCCTACTATGAGAAATTTACCAAGGTTGATGACAAGCATATGGTGAAGGAAACTGAGATTATTGAAGGGGCATTTCTTGATTTGGGATTTACTCTATACCGTGTTCGCTTTGAAAATATACCAACTGGCAAACATTCTTGTATCACGAGAACAACAATTGAGTGGGACGTCAAGGAGGAATATGTTGCCAATTCTTCCAGGGTTTCTATCCTGCCGAGTATAAACATTGCCAAAGATATCGAAACCTACCTACTTGTGAACGAGGAAAAGGATGAAGACTCCAAATAGAATTAATGTCAAAGATCAATTTCTTACGACCAGATTTGAATCAATGAATTCAGTTGTATGTGTTTCAGGGGCGGTAGTTCCCCTTCTCTATGCCTTCTTCACAGCACTTTCTTAAGTTTTCTTGTTGAATAAGGCTTCTGCCCTCATCGCGTGTTTCTAATAAAGTTGTTCCATTGATGGAAAAATTTGTTGTATGCGTTGAGATACTGTATCTTATCTCTGGTAATTGCGGTAGGAAGAATTTTGTTATTTCCTAATATTATATCGTCATTCAAATATATGTACATATTGATGCCAAGGAGGTTCGCAGTCGACGTGGAGGTGCCACAAGGAATGCAGTCCGAGTCAGATGTCAAGTGTACTGATGTAGGACACAGACACAGCAAGGGTGGAGCAAAGGCAGAGACCAAGGGCTTCTCAGACAGAGCCTGGGGGTGGCAGTGCTGCGAGAGCGATGGCGCAATGTGAATATACGACGACAGTCACGGTCCGATGCTTAAGTCCAGAGCCAAGGTCCTGTATGTTTCTCTCTCTAGGATTCTAGAGGGAGAAATTGAAAAAATGTTCCAATCCTCAAATAAATTCTCAAGACCTCAATTTATAGAGGTTGTGATGATGATGTCATCACGCAACACATGACGCTCCCCGAGAGTGACACGTCACCAAGGGGTCCATAGCTGCCGGTGCTCTAGGGAATGTAGAGACGCATATTCACCCAGCTTGCCCCGAACAGTGTCGCTCTGTCTCTCTGGAAAGACTGGCTCCCACACCATCGGTGTGGCCAGAGAAACCCCTTGATCTAGCCACCAATCCAAGGCCTTGCAGAGTTTCACAGGCCTAGCAGCGGTGGGGAAAACTCAACGCCCAACTGCCAGGTGGATTACGTGCGATGCCCTCCGAAGACCTCCTCCCGTCTCGGAGTGACCCAGGGGTCATAGTCCCTAAGGGTGCTGACGCAAGCCCTCAGTGCCGGAGCACATAGGCCAGTCACGCGACACCTTGGCGGAGATAGTGTCCCGGAGGAGTTGCCTTTTCCATGGGTGAGTCCTTGTATCGGAGCACTCAGAACGCGTCAAGGCAGCATTCCAGAAGAGCCGTCTACCCGACAGGCCGAGGTAGCATCACGGAGGAGCCGTCTACCTGGCAGAAGGCGAGTTAAAAAGTTCACTGGCTGTGAAAGTGTCCAGGAGGAGTCGGCTATCCCCGGGGGTGAGTCCTTGTGCCGGAGCACTCGAAGCGCGTCAAGGTAGCATCTCAGAGGAGCCGTCTACCTCTTGGAAGAGGAGTTGAAAAGCACCCTGGTAGAGATAGTGTCCCGAAGGAGTTCCCTATCCCTGCAGGTGAGTCCTTGTGCTGGAGCACTCGGAGTGCGTCAAGGTAACATCTCGGAGGAGTCGTCTACCTAGTACTCCTCATTAACACTGATTAGCCCTAACATATCTTAATAAATCCTAATTAGATTAACTTTTTCCCATAACGCTAAACCATAAACCTTGATACTCGTAATTAACCCTAACAACTCAGTTAGCCCTAATTAGCCCTTGTACATCCCATAATCACTCCATATTGCCCAGAGATGGTTCAATTGCTCGCTGTTTACAAACCCTGCCTTCTTTATATTAGTTGTTGTTTTGAGAAGTCCATTGGCAACGAGATGGTTCAACTCGTTGCCAACGAATTCTATTTAAAGTGGAATTGGTAACATATGCAACGATCTTTTTGCAATTTTGATATTTCAGAAAGATTCTTACATATGTTATCAATTTCTGAACACATGCATGCATAAAAACCCTTAGTTCCCTTCAAAGGTACTCATTACAAAGTAATGCTTTGTAATGAGCCTTTGGATGTCCAGTTTGGACAATTTGGAAAAGCTATGTGTTTATAAACAGTGTTTCAACTCATGCTCTGTGGGTACACGTTCTCATGTGTTTCTCTGGGTGCATACAGATCTAGTGTTCTAATATCCGTCAAACCTTGCAAGGAAAGGTTAGATGAATGTTAGAACACCTAATCGATGTCGTGTACTAGGAGAAATGCAAGAAAGTGTTGCTGAATTTTCTGCTGACATAAGACTAAGCATGAATTCTTCACTGTTTTATAAACCTGTGCTTTTCTGAATGGGATAGGACCACTACCTATTAGAGAATAGAGGAGAAATATATAGACTTGTTGTCACATTCTTGCATTCATATTTACATCGATCCTGCCTAATGACTGGTCCTACTTGAAAGTGGTATACAGTACAATAATTCAGTCGTCATGTCGGTCGATCAAAGTTGGATGAAAAGGAAGAACGCTCATGATTTTGAGAGTCGCTTTGACGAATTTGTCAACTTCGCTTATGCGCATCCTGCACATGTTGACCTTGATAAGATAAGGTGTCCGTGCGGTAGATGTGAATCATTGCATTAGAGAAAAAGAATTGAAGTAAAATGGCATCTTCGTCAGTACGCACACCGGGGGGGGGGGGGGTCGGTGCCACACGACATCGTCCGACACATGAATGCGGTCCAGAACCCGGATCTGGAGGAGGATGAGGTTATAGCTCTGACGTATAATCAGACACTCGTGCGGAAAAAGGACGAGGAGCGCCGGGCCGACGACTATGTTTAGGATATTGCCGGCAGATCGATATAAGTCGATGTGTTTAATTAAGTTGTTAATTTTTTCCTACTATCCTCAATGTCTATTGCGTTAATTAATGCCCTAACATATCTTTAAATCACAATTTTGCAGGCCTCGTATGAACAATTTAGGGAGTTCGGACAGCCATCAACGTCCACTAGTACAGGTGTGAGTACTGGGGTGTTGAAGCGATGGCTGGATACGCCGGAGGTCGTCAATCGGCCGAAAGGCCACATACGCAGCCTGCCTAGCATGACTGCTCATGCCGTGATAGGAGCGCCCTCACCCCCCGCTGCCCCTACACAGACACCGGCTCCTCGGCATCCGTTGGATGAGGAGGAGATCCAGCGCATTGCTAAGGTGGTGTTGAGGCTGATCAAAGAGTAGGATCAGCAGGGTACCACTACTGGACATGCCGAGCCGGCCCCGGATCAGCAGAATCCAGATCCGGGACTCGGCAACCCCTGATGAGCACCTTCTAGTGCTTGGTCCAAGCTTGTCCCCCCTCCCCCCGACTGGTCCTAGCTTGCCCCCCTCCCCCCGCCCGGCTTGTACATCTTGACTATTTTTTATAATAAATATTTTTTATAATTGATTGTATATATTTCTTTGTGTATTGATTATTGTGCGTTGTTGAGAATTATGTATTGATTATTGTGCATTGTTGAGAATTGAAAATTTTATTACAGGTTTGGGAAATAGAAAAATAAAAAAAATTAAATTTTTTTTATTTTTGGCGACGGATTAATTTTGTCGCAAAAAGTGTTTCTTCTATTAACTTATTAGTGACGGAACATTCCGTTGCGAAAAAAATTATTCCGTCGCTAAATTCACAAAACAGAAAATAAATTAAAATACGTAAAATATAATTAGCGACGGATATTCCGTCCCTAATTAATAAATAAATCCGTCACAAAAAGTGCAATATTAGACGACGGATTTGATAATTATGTCGCCAAACTTTTAGTAACGGGATTTTATACGAGGGACTTAAACCGATGGAATATCCGTCGCTAAAATTTTTAGCTAGGATTTTGGGCTTTTAGCGACAGATTTTTCCGTCGCTAAAAGCCTTTTTTCTTGTAGTGAAAATGCGTGGGTGGGTGGAGGTTGGGTGGGGGTGGGGGAGGGGGTGTGGGGGCACTGTCTTGGTTCTGTTGTTTGTTGTGTGTGTGTTTGTTTGTGAGTCTACGTGTGTTCGTTTCTCTGTGTTGATGAGGGAGGGTGTTGGTGGGTTGGGGGGCGGGGGGCCAGGTGCTGGTGGAAGGGAGTGGATGGACAAACATGACTTTAATTTGTTTTCCTTTTTGCACTTTCTTTCTGAAAATGAAGTTAACTTAATTACTTTTTTTATACTACCTCATAAATTTATACAACGAAAAAAAGATAACGATTAGGTCTTAGCCCAAAAATATTTTCACATAAAGTTGTCTAATCTTTGAGGATTGCAAGACTTACAATAACTATGTTTATAATTTTTTCTACTTTTAATGGATTGAACTAAATTAACGCCTAATAGCGGAAGTAGCAAAAAATCGTTTCACTACGCACAATAAGCTTCAATATGTGCTTTTTGGTTTCTTAAACTTTAATTCTGATCAAAATGCGTGGATGGGTGGCTGTTATAGGGGTGGAGACTGTTTTGGGTCTGTCGTTTGCTGTGTGTGCGCGTTTGAGTGTATGTGTGTTTGTTTGTGTGTGTGGAGGAGGGAGGGAGGGTGGTAGGCTGGTGGAAGGGGGTGGGTGGACAAAGTTGGCTTGGAGAATTATAAATAAATGACTTTATTTTGTTTTCCTTTCTGCACTTTCTTTCTGAAAATGAAGTTACCTATCTTTTTTATATACTACCTCGTGAATGTATACAACGAAAAAAAGATAACCAATTAGGAGGCCAAAAATATTTTCACATATAGTTATCTAACCTTTGGAGGATTGCAAGAGTTACAATAATTATGTTTACCTTTTTTAATGGATTGAACTAAATTTTAAACTTCTTATGCCTTTTTACCCATGAAGAGTCAAAATTCAAAATGCGTGGGTGGGTGGTGATTGGGGTTGGGGGGGGGGGGGGGTGCTGGAAGGGGCTGGGTGGACAAAGTTGACATGCAGAATAATAAATAAATGACTTTATTTTGTTTTCCTTTTTGCACTTTCTTTCTGAAAATGAAGTGAACTTACTTTTTTTTATACTACCTCATAAATGTATATACAACGAAAAAAAGATAAACAATTAGGTCTTAGCCCAAAAATATTTTCACGTAAAGTTATCTAACCTTCGGCGGATTGCAAGAGTTAAAATAACTATGTTTACCTTTTTTGATCTACTTTTAATGGATTGAACTAAATTAACGCCTAATTACGGAAGTAGCAAAAAATCGCTTCGCTATTCACAATAAGCTTCAATATGCGCTTTTTGGTTTCTTAAACTTTGTTCCCGACCTACTCTGGTGCACCCAAAGGCCCACTGGGGTCCCATTTTGTACGACACGCCCGCACAAGCAACAGTCAATATTCAACGTAAAAAATGTAGATTAAAAAATGTAAACATAGTTATTGTAACTCCTACAATCCCCCAAAAGTATGTCATAATTAATCCTAAAACTCAACAGAAGGCGGTCTCCCTCTACTTTTAGAAGATTAGTATTTTTTTTTCTCAACTTTATTTCATTTCCCCCTCAAGAAATCTCTCTCGGTCAATTATAATTATACACATGTCTAAACAAACTGTAATATTTATATACGATCCGATATATTTGCACACTCTCTTTTGTGACATCCTATAGCAGATAGATTAATGACACTTCTTGCCACCTATGTTTAAGATAAGAATGTGAAACTTAGGTGTAACTCCTACTTCAAACCTAGTTTGTAATAACTTTTTTTAAAAGAACCGTGAACATTTTGTATTTAGTTCATCATATGTTATATGCAAGATTGAACAACAATCATTGATGAATTTATCTTGTTTTGGAATTGGATGTCCTTATGTCTTAATTAGTCTGCTCTCTTCCAGGTTCCGAATCTGAAGTGGAGGGCTACCTTCATGTTTCGGTCAGGGACCAAAGTGGCCTCCAAGAACCAAAAAATAAAAGAGCCACATAATATTTTTTCACTGGTTAATTATATTACCAGATACCAAAATCATTTGTATAATGGTGGTAGTTAGAAATAGATACATAAACAAAGGGGGATTACTTTTAAGTTAAAGAGTACAAGACAACCTGTGGATTCTGATATATGTGTGAATAAAGTAAATAATTATTAATTACACAAATCTCGTGATACGAAAAAAAGAATAGGCTGTGTTTCACATGGTTATTACTTGTTATTGACAAAGATATAAGAAATATATTTAATAGAAAGAACGACTCTATACAGCTCTACTTTCTCAATACAAACCTTGCCATGAAACGGAAACTTTTCGTAGACATATCCTTTTCTCTTTGACCACGAGAACTACAAAAACTGCTTACAAAAGCCTGTCCCAAAGGGCTGTGACATAATGTAGAGTGTGCAACTCTTCTAATCACTCTTTTACTACAGAAAGAGTGATGGCCAAAAGGCTCTAGCTAGTAATCTTTGGGCTGCTATTAAACCCCAGTTGGTAGGAAGTTTTCAGATATATAGAACGGTCAAGCTGGTCAGTGGGCAATTTTAACTCGAGCACTTCACCGGAGGTCACCTGAGCTTGACTAGTGACATTTAATAGCATCTGCCACTGCCTTAGCACTACTGCATTCTAATAAAACTACATGTTGGTAAAGGGAAATGATAATCCTACTAGTATTTGAACTCATCTACTATAACTAACTTTTTAATGACATTTTGAAGAGTCACTTTTTAAATTTTTTTTTTAGCAGCAATGGAATGGTCATGAGCGTAAATATCAATTCCTGTCAGAAAATCTTCTTACATTTTGATTTGATCAATGCTTCTCCGATAGCTAGAGCGTAGCTTCTAGTTTGGCCGGTAACTTAAGGCATCTTGTTTCTTCTAGTATGGCAGTTCGACGAGTGTTCATACCTCAGATATATGCAGTAAAAAAAGTATGCAATATGAATCAAGAGAAGTCTGCCACTTTTTCCCATAAGCCGTCTCTATTGAATCAAGGTTAAAGATTTGCACATGCTTACCACGATGTACCAATGTAGCACATGGCCCATAAAATATGCTAAGTTGGCAAAGTTGACAATTTGAACAGAGGATGCTTCATTTTCAGGGATCTTTCAAGTTGATCCATAAAGTGGAATTGTTTAATGTCTTGATTAAGCCCTAGCTGTATACAGTATGCTAGTGTGCTGCCTTCCTATCTATATATAGCAGACTCCAAACTCGATAGTTCATCACCTAGCTATACCCATCAGCACGAAGTTTATACTTTTCTAACACCACCATTAATCATTCATCAAAATGAAAACCTTTGGATCAGTCTCAACTGAAATGGAGATACAATCTTCAGCACGCGAAGCATGGGCGCTCTATGGTGCGGTCGGTCTCACAGTTATAACTGTCCCTAAGTACTTAGCAGCCGTTGATATTATAGAAGGTGATGGAGGAGAGGGAAGCATTGCAAAATTGACCCCTCTATCAGGTATATCATTCATTTTTTGGCCCAAGTTGTTTTAAATGATTTATATGTACCTATACCAATACTGGTAAGTGGACGAAGCAGCTGTGGCACTGAAGATGAGCGTAGTAAAAAAAAAACTCTATGGGAAACTAAAAGTATAAGTCTAGCTGCACATGACGACTAATTACTAATCATTTTCCTATGTGAATGATCAGGCTCTCCCTACCATGAAAAGTTCACCAAGGTTGATGACAAGCATATGGTGAAGGAAACTGAGATTATTGAAGGGGCATTTCTCGATTTGGGATTTACTCTATACCGTGTTCGCTTTGAAAATATACCAACTGGCAAACATTCTTGTATCACGAGAACAACAATTGAGTGGGAGGTCAAGGAGGAATATGTTGCCAATTCTTCCAGGGTTTCTATCCTGCCGAGTATAAACATTGCCAAAGATATCGAAACCTACCTACTTGTGAACGAGGAAAAAGATGAAGACTCCAAATAGAATTAATGTCAAAGATCAATTTCTTACGACCAGATTTGAATCAATGAATTCAGTTGTATGTGTTTCAGGGGCGGTAGTTCCCCTTCTCTATGCCTTCTTCACAGCACTTTCTTAAGTTTTCTTGTTGAATAAGGCTTCTGCCCTCATCGCGTGTTTCTAATAAAGTTGTTCCATTGATGGAAAAATTTGTTGTATGCGTTGAGATACTGTATCTTATCTCTGGTAATTGCGGTAGGAAGAATTTTGTTATTTCCTAATATTATATCGTCATTCAAATATATGTACATATTGATGCCAAGGAGGTTCACAGTCGACATGGAGGTGCCACAAGGAATGCAGTCCGAGTCAGATGTCAAGTGTACTGATGTAGGACACAGACACAGCAAGGGTGGAGCAAAGGCAGAGACCAAGGGCTTCCCAGACAGAGCCTGGGGGTGGCAGTGCTGCGAGAGCGATGGCGCAATGTGAATATACGACGACAGTCACGGTCCGATGCTTAAGTCCAGAGCCAAGGTCCTGTATGTTTCTCTCTCTAGGATTCTAGAGGGAGAAATTGAAAAAATATTCCAATCCTCAAATAAATTCTCAAGACCTCAATTTATAGAGGTTGTGATGATGATGTCATCACGCAACACATGACGCTCCCCGAGAGTGACACGTCACCAAGGGGTCCACAGCTGCCGGTACTCTAGGGAATGTAGAGACGCATATTCACCCAGCTTGCCCCGAATAGTGTCGCTCTGTCTCTCTGGAAAGACTGGCTCCCACACCATCGGTGTGGCCAGAGAAACCCCTTGATCTAGCCACCAATCCAAGGCCTTGCAGAGTTTCACAGGCCTAGCAGCGGTGGGGAAAACTCAACGCCCAACTGCCAGGTGGATTACGTGCGATGCCCTCCGAAGACCTCCTCCCGTCTCGGAGTGACCCAGGGGTCATAGTCCCTAAGGGTGCTGACGCAAGCCCTCAGTGCCGGAGCACATAGGCCAGTCACGCGACACCCTGGCGGAGATAGTGTCCCGGAGGAGTCGCCTTTTCCATGGGTGAGTCCTTGTATCAGAGCACTCGGAACGCGTCAAGGCAGCATTCCAGAAGAGCCGTCTACCCGACAGGCCGAGGTAGCATCACGGAGGAGCCGTCTACCTGGCAGAAGGGGAGTTAAAAAGTTCACTGGCTATCAAAGTGTCCAAGAGGAGTCGGCTATCCCCGGGGGTGAGTCCTTGTGCCGGAGCACTCGAAGCGCATCAAGGTAGCATCTCAGAGGAGCCGTCTACCTCTTGGAAGAGGAGTTGAAAAGCACCCTAGTAGAGATAGTGTCCCGAAGGAGTTGCCTATCCCTGCAGGTGAGTCCTTGTGCTGGAGCACTCGGAGTGCGTCAAGGTAGCATCTCGGAGGAGTCGTCTACCTAGTACTCCTCATTAACACTGATTAGCCCTAACATATCTTAATAAATCCTAATTAGATTAACTTTTTCCCATAACGCTAAACCCTAAACCTTGATACTCGTAATTAACCTTAATAACTCAGTTAGCCCTAATTAGCCCTTGTACATCCCATAATCACTCCATATTGCCCAGAGATGGTTCAATTGCTCGCTGTTTACAAACCCTGCCTTCTTTATATTAGTTGTTGTTTTGAGAAGTCCATTGGCAACGAGATGGTTCAACTCGTTGCCAACGAATTCTATTTAAAGTGGAATTGGTAACATATGCAACGATCTTTTTACAATTTTGATATTTCAGAAAGATTCTTACATATGTTATCAATTTCTGAACACATGCATGCATAAAAACCCTTAGTTCCCTTCAAAGGTACTCATTACAAAGTGATGCTTTGTAATGAGCCTTTGGATGTCCAGTTTGGACAATTTGGAAAAGCTATGTGTTTATAAACAGTGTTTCAACTCATGCTCTGTGGGTACACGTTCTCATGTGTTTCTCCGGGTGCATACAGATCTGGTGTTCTAATATCCGTCAAACCTTGCAAGGAAAGGTTAGATGAATGTTAGAACACTTAATCGATGTCGTGTACTTGGAGAAATGCAGGAAAGTGTTGCTGAATTTTCTGTAGACATAAGACAAAGCATGAATTCTTCACTGTTTTATAAACATGTGCTTTTCTGAATGGGATAGGACCACTACCTATTAGAGAATGGAGGAGAAATATATACACATGTTGTCACATTCTTGCACTCATATTTACATCGATCCTGCCTAATGACTGGTCCTACTTGAAAGTGGTATACAGTACGATAATTCAGTCGTCATGTCGGTCGATCAAAGTTGGATGAAAAGGAAGAACGCTGATGAATTTGAGAGTCGCATTGACGAATTTGTCAACTTCGCTTACGCGCATCCTACACATGTTGACCTTGATAAGATAAGGTGTCCGTGTGGTAGACGTGAGTCGTTGAATTGGAGAAAAAGAATTGAAGTGAAATGGCATCTTCGTCGGTACGCACACAGGGGGAGGGGGTCGGTGCCACACGACATCGTCCGACACATGAATGCGGTCCAGAACCCAGATCTGGAGGAGGATGAGGTTATAGCTCTGACGTATAATCAGACACTCGTGCGGAAAAATGAAGAGGCGCGCCGGGCCGACAACTATGTTTAGGATATTGCCCGGCAGATCGATATAAGTCGATGTGTTTAATTAAGTTGTTAATTTTTTCCTACTATCCTCAATGTCTATTGCGTTAATTAATGCCCTAACATATCTTTAAATCGCTATTTTTGCTGGCCTCCTATGAACAGTTTAGGGAGTTCGGACAGCCATCAGCGTCTACTAGTACGGGTGTGAGTACTGGGGTGTTGAAGAGATGGCTGGATACGCCGGAGGTCGTCAATCGGCCGAAAGGCCACATACGTAGCCTGCCTAGCATGACTGCTCATGCCGTGATAGGAGCGTCCTCACCCCCCGCTGCCCCTACACAGACACCGGCTCCTCGGCATCCGTTGGATGAGGAGGAGATCCAGCGCATTGCTAAGGTGGTGTTGAGGCTGATCAAAGAGCAGGATCAGCAGAGTACTACTACTGGACATGCCGAGCCGGCCCCGGATCAGCAGGATCTAGATTCGGGACTCGGCAACCCCTGATGAGCCCCTTCTCGTGCCTGGTCCCAGCTTGTCCCCCCTCCCCCCGCCCGGTCCTAGCTTGCCCCCCCTCCCCCTGCCCGGCTTGTACATCTTAACTATTTTTTATAATAAACATTTTTTATAATTGATTGTATATATTTTTTTGTCTATTGATTATTGTGCGTTGTTGAGAATTATGTATTGATTATTGTGCGTTGTTGAGAATTGAAAATTTTATTACAGGTTTGGGGAATAGAAAAATAATAAAAATTAAATTTTTTTATTTTTGGCGACGGATTAATTTTGTAGCAAAAAGTGTTTCTTCTATTAACTTATTAGCGACGGAACATTCCGTTGCCAAAAAAATTATTCCGTCACTAAATTCACAAAACAGAAAATAAATTAAAATACGTAAAATATAATTAGCGACGGATATTCCGTCCCTAATTAATAAATAAATCCGTCACAAAAAGTGCAATATTAGACGACGGATTTGATAATTCCGTCGCCAAACTTTTAGTAACGGGCTTTTATACGAGGGACTTAAAGCGATGGAATATCCGTCGCTAAAACTTTTAGCTAGGATTTTGGGCTTTTAGCGACAGATTTTTCCGTCGCTAAAAGCCTTTTTTCTTGTTGTGAAAATGCGTGGGTGGGGGTGGGGGTGGGGGTGGGGGTGGGGGAGGGGGTGTGGGGGGACTGTTTTGCTTCTGCTGTTTGTTGTGTGTGTGTGTGTGTGTTTGTGAGTCTACGTGTGTTCGTTTCTCTGTGTTGATGAGGGAGGGTGTTTGGGGGCGGGTGCTTGTGGATGGGAGTGGATGGACAAACATGACTTTAATTTGTTTTCCTTTTTGCACTTTCTTTCAGAAAATGAAGTTAACTTAATTACTTTTTTTATACTACACCTCATAAATTTATACAACGAAAAAAAGATAACGATTAGGTCTTAGCCCAAAAATATTTTCACATAAAGTTATCTAATCTTTGAGGATTGCAAGACTTACAATAACTATGTTTATAATTTTTTATCTACTTTTAATGGATTGAACTAAATTAACGCCTAATAGCGGAAGTAGCAAAAAATCGTTTCACTACGCACAATAAGCTTCAATATGCGCTTTTTGGATTCTTAAACTTTAATTCTGATCAAAATGCAAAATGCGTTGATGGGTGGCTGTTACAGGGGTGGAGATTGTTTTGGGTCTGTCGTTTGCTGTGTGTGCGCGTTTGAGTGTATGTGTGTTCGTTTGTGTGTGTGGAGGAGGGAGGGAGGTTGATAGGCTGGTGGAAGGGGGTGGGTGGACAAAGTTGGCTTGGAGAATTATAAATAAATGACTTTATTTTGTTTTCCTTTTTGCACTTTCTTTCTGAAAATGAAGTTACCTATCTTTTTTATATACTACCTCGTGAATGTATACAACGAAAAAAAGATAACCAATTAGGAGCCCAAAAATATTTTCACATGAAGAGTTACAATAATTGTGTTTACCTTTTTTAATGGATTGAACTAAATTTTAAACTTCTTATGCCTTTTTACCCATGAAGAGTCAAAATTCAAAATGCGTGGGTGGGTGGTGATTGGGGTTGGGGGGGTGCTGGAAGGGGGTGGGTGGACAAAGTTGACATGCAGTGTAACGACCCGGTCCACGGCCCCACCACAGGGCATTGCCTCCCTCAAAAGGGCTAGCCAATTAGGTACTTATGAGTTCATAGGCAGGGTCTTATAAGGCTAATCGCAAACTCTCCCACAATCGATGTGGGATATTACAATCTCCCCACCTTATTTCTTAGCGTCCTCGCTAAGGTTCGATCACACATAGCCCAGAATCTTCCTCTCTAGCCAATGTGGGATATACCCAACTCACCCTTCGTTGCCCCAACCATCCTCTTGATGTGGGATATACCGGGGCTTGCCTTCGTTTCCCCCAACCATCGGTAACCCGACTGGATACCCCAGCCCGAGCTTTCGAGAGTCGGCTCTGATACCATCTGTAATGACCCGGTCCACGGCCCCACCACAGGGCAATGCCTCCCTCAAAAGGGCTAGCCAAGTAGGTACTTATGAGTTCCTTGGCAAAGTCTTATAAGGCTAATCGCAAACTCTCCCACAACCGATGTGGGATATTACAATCTCCCCACCTTATTCCTTAGTGTCCTCGCTAAGGCTCGATCTTACATAGCCCAGAATCTTCCTCTCTAGCCAATGTGGGATATACCCAGCTCACCCTTCGTTGCCCCAACCATCCTCTTGATGTGGGATATACCCGGGCTTGCCTTCGTTTCCCCCAACCATCGGCAACCCGACTGGATAGCCCAGCCCGAGCTTTCGAGAGTCGGCTCTGATACCATCTGTAACGACCCGGTCCACGGCCCCACCACAGGGCATTGCCTCTCTCAAAAGGGCTAGCCAATTAGGTACTTATGAGTTCATAGGCAGGGTCTTATAAGGCTAATCGCAAACTCTCCCACAATCGATGTGGGATATTACATGCAGAATTAGAAATAAATGACTTTATTTTGTTTTCCTTTTTGCACTTTCTTTCTGAAAATGAAGTGAACTTACTTTTTTTTATACTACCTCATAAATGTATATACAACGAAAAAAAGATAAACAATTAGGTCTTAGCCCAAAAATATTTTCACGTAAAGTTATCTAACCTTTGGAGGATTGCAAGAGTTACAATAACTATGTTTACCTTTTTTGATCTACTTTTAATGGATTGAACTAAATTAACGCCTAATTACGGAAGTAGCAAAAAATCGCTTCGCTATGCACAATAAGCTTCAATATGCGCTTTTTGGTTTCTTAAACTTTGTTCCCGACCTACTCTAGTTGCACCCAAAGGTCTACTGGGGTCCCATTTTACACGACATGCCCGCACAAACAACAGTCAATATTCAACGTCAAAAATGAAGATTAAAAAATGTAAACATAGTTATTGTAACTCCTACAATCCTCCAAAAGTATGTCATAATTAATCCTAAAACTCAACAGAAGGCGGTCTCCCTCTACTTTTAGAAGATTAGTATTTTTTTTTCTCAACTTTATTTCATTTCCCCCTCAAGAAATCTCTCTCGGTCAATTATAATTATACACATGTCTAAACAAACTGTAATATTTATATACGATCCGATATATTTGCACACTCTCTTTTGTGACATCCTATAGGAGATAGATTAATGACACTTCTTGCCTCCTATGTTTAAGATAAGAATGTGAAACTTAGGTGTAACTCCTACTTCGAACCTAGTTTGTAATAACTTTTTTTAAAAGAACCGTGAACATTTTGTATTTAGTTCATCATATGTTATATGCAAGATTGAACAACAATCATTGATGAATTTATCTTGTTTTGGAATTGGATGTCCTTATGTCTTAATTAGTCAGCTCTCTTCCAGGTTCCGAATCTGAAATGGAGGGCTACCTTCATGTTTCGGTCAGGGACCAAAGTGGCCTCCAAGAACCAAAAAATAAAAGAGCCACATAATATTTTTTCACTGGTTAATTATATTACAGATACCAAAATCATTTGTATAATGGTGGTAGTTAGAAATAGATACATAAACAAAGGGGGATTACTTTTAAGTTAAAGAGTACAAGACAACCTGTGGATTCTGATATATGTGTGAATAAAGTAAACTAATTATTAATTACACAAATCTCGTGATACGAAAAAAAGAATAGGCTGTGTTTCACATGGTTATTACTTGTTATTGACAAAGATATAAGAATATATTTAATAGAAAGAACGACTCTATACAGCTCTACTTTCTCAATACAAACCTTGCCATGAAACGGAAACTTTTCGTAGACATATCCTTTTCTCTTTGACCACGAGAACTACAAAAACTGCTTAAAAAAGCATGTCCCAAAGGGCTGTGACATAATGTAGAGTGTGCAACTCTTCTAGTCACTCTTTTACTACAGAAAGAGTGATGGCCAAAAGATTTGCACATGCTTACCACGATGTACCGATGTAGCACATGGCCCATAAAATATGCTAAGTTGGCAAAGTTGACAATTTGAACAGAGGATGCTTCATTTTCAGGGATCTTTCAAGTTGATCCATAAAGTGGAATTGTTTAATGTCTTGATTAAGCCCTAGCTGTATACAGTATGCTAGTGTGCTGCCTTCCTATCTATATATAGCAGACTCCAAACTCGATAGTTCATCACCTAGCTATACCCATCAGCACGAAGTTTATACTTTTCTAACACCACCACTAATCATTCATCAAAATGAAAACCTTTGGATCAGTCTCAACTGAAATGGAGATACAATCTTCAGCACGCGAAGCATGGGCGCTCTATGGTGCGGTCGGTCTCACAGTTATAACTGTCCCTAAGTACTTAGCAGCCGTTGATATTGTAGAAGGTGATGGAGGAGAGGGAAGCATTGCAAAATTGACCCCTCTATCAGGTATATCATTCATTTTTTGGCCCAAGTTTTAAATGATTTATATGTACCTATACCAATACTGGTAAGTGGACGAAGCAGCTGTGGCACTGAAGATGAGCGTAGTAAAAAAAAAACTCTATGGGAAACTAAAAGTATAAGTCTAGCTGCACATGGCGACTAATTACTAATCATTTTCCTATGTGAATGATCAGGCTCTCCCTACCATGAAAAGTTCACCAAGGTTGATGACAAACATATGGTGAAAGAAACTGAGATCACTCAAGGAGCATTTCTCGATTTGGGTTTTACTCTGTACAGAATTCGCTTCGAGAATATACCAACCGGCAAACACTCATGTATTACGAGAACAACAATCGAGTGGGATGTCAAGGAAGAATATGTCGCGAATTCTTCAAGGGTTTCTATCCTGCCGAGTATAAACATTGCCAAAGATATCGAAGCCTATCTACTTGCGAACGGGAAAAAACATACACACTCCAAACATAAAGACTCCAAATAGAGTCATTTGAAGATCAGTTACTTACGACCAGCTTTCAATCAATAAACGCAACTGTAGCTGTATCTGTTTTAGGGGCGGTAGTTCCCTTTCTCAATGCTTTCTTCATAGGCACTTTCTTAAGCTTTCTTGTTGAAAAGGCTATTGCCCACATCATGCGTTTCTCATGAGGTTGTTCCTTCAATGGAAAAATTCGTTATATTCCTTGGGATACTGTATCCTCTATTTGGTAATTGCTGTGGGAAATACTTTCAATTATATCATAAAACTACATTTTCATGGCAAACATATACATGTTGATTCAGGAAGGGTGTCATTTGACTACCAAAAGTCTAAAACCCTAATTTCTCCCTCTCTTTCTCCATGGCCATCACCACCATCTGGAGATCAATCTCCACACCGTCATCGTCATCACATCGCCATCCTACTCATCCTCCCTCTCTCCACTTGTTGTCATTCGTGGTACCATCGTCATCCGTTCTTAAGGTAACCTGATGAATATTGTCGTCGGTGGATCGAGTACCATCATGTTGCCGTCGTCATCCTCTTTATGTCCTTCAACTCATTTTTGTCACCGCAACTACAACAACTTTCAATAACTACCTTTTCTCCCTGACTTGCTCTGCCCCTCCCCCTAAAGTTGGGGGCTCACCTCGGAACCCATAAAGATGGCATATGGTATACATATAGAACCACATACACATACACATACACATACACATGATTACGTGTTTCTTTTCCGAGCGCTGGAGGCGATCCTGCTCTCACTTTCAATCCTATACATCCTAATTAAAAGTTAGATACAAATATAACAGTGAGATACATTAACAAATATTTGGTGATTGTCTAACTTCACCTCATCAGGTTAGGCGGTGTTAGAGTACCACTAAAACTTTGTCAACTCGGGTGAAATGATCAGTTGGTGAGGCAAGTATCCAATTAGATAGGAAACATTAACCATGATCAACCAGAATTAGGCATGTTTGAAGATCCCGCCAAAATTTTTCAACCACTGATAAAATTTCAGTTCCTCATCATTCTCATTCTCATTTTTGTCATGCTGCTCCCCCTCTATTTTCTCTTTCATTTTTATGAGAACTACCATCGCTACCATCTCTGACAAGAAAGCACAGCTTCTTTTCCACTTACTTAACATCTTCTCTTCTACCGCAAACCCACCTCTCATTTATCTCTCTCTTTCATCTCTCCACTAACTTCTCGTTCATTTCTCAACTACAAACCATCATATGAATATAGAAAAACACATGGACAATGTATAAATGAAGCTAATATGCAAATCTTGGATAATTTGTCCATTAATACCACTATAAGAGCAAATCTAATATACAAATATTGGATGATTGTAGAACGCTTGAGTCCTGAATAAAAAGAAGTGTTTTCAGAATTCAAAAGAATACTTTCAAATCAGTTGGAGGGCATTGGAAGATGATAGATTATGGAGATAAAGATTTCTTTGCTTTCATTTTCATTGAATGTTTTTCTGTACCTCTTCTTGTTTTGTAACGAACTTAGAAATCCGGAACTCCATCGCTCCGAACTCCTAAAGCTTTAACCTACCACATCACAACACATCAGATACTGTCTGCTACAAATTTCAGAGGTTCTAAAAATAACATTAACTCAAAATCCTTCAAAATATAAAGTTCTACAAAGAAACTTCAAACTTAGACTATGAAAACTTAAACTTAAGTTCTTTAAAGAACATGCAAATTGTACTGACTCACGCATGAGTCCTACTACTCAAAATAGTGGTATGGACACTCCAGAATCTCACTCAGGCTCTAACCCATCTCCGAGCAACCACACTTGATCATTATTTACAGAAGGGAATCAAATGAGAGTGAGCTTTTGAGATATCAGTATAGTTGCTCAAGGAACAACCAAAGGAGTTATGAAACGATTCAAGATTGATTCAAGGCAATTTTTCCAAAGGATTACAAAACAGTCACATATAATTTTCCAAAGGATTTAAAAAGCAGTACATATAGTTCAAAGACAATATGGGGATATGTTACTCACAATCACACATAGTTTGATAACCATACGGGGAAGAGTCTCAACTCAATCTCCTTTAATCAGATATCCAAACAATTATTTTAAAGAACAATGTAAACAAATTCAGAAGATATTGACCATAAGTAGAAGCAAAGCCACGTAGGCAATGCTGCACAACAAAGTACTTATGCATAATTTACCTTTTTATCAAGGTACTAGCTTGCATTCCAAGCGAGAAACGGAATATCCTTATAATACCTCCCACAGAACAGATTTCTATGTCAATATACAGAAGACAACAATCATTGAAGCAACAAATAAGCCAATGCTCGACATGCAATAAGATTAAGTATCAACATGAATTCAAATAACCGATTTAGGCTCTATTTTAGGGTTTCAATGACAAATTAACATACTCTCAAAGTTCAAGAATAAATCAAAAGATAGAACACAAGTTGACGAATTTAGGATTCAGATAGAAATCCATTACCCTCAGTGTATTGATAGAAATCCTTATCTGGATTCGAAGATAAGCTATCCTAACCGAAAAATCTTCAGCTTTAACCTACACGGAACAATCAATAATGAGAATGTAATCTTTGATACCATTCTATGAATAAAATACCAACTTACTCCTATTTCCGGAATAACCCCCTCACGAGGTATGTAAAATTACAAAAATACTTCTCGATCTAAAATTACCAAAGACACTCCTCCAATGCCTAAATCACCAGAACGTCCTTCCTGCTAGCAAATCACTAAAATATTCCTATTGTATGTGAATTATCATAAAGTACCTCTCATAGGTAAAATTACCAAAACCTACCTCTAGGGTGAAAAGTTACCAAAACACCCTTGGTGTCCCTCGCACTGGAAAAATCTCAAAAATACTTTATAACACCCTTTTAAGCAACCTGATGTCTTTTTTAGATTAAAAAGTATTTTAAAAAAATTTTAGCTCAAAAATCCCAAATCGATGTCCGGATTGAACGCTCAGAGGCCAATTCTGTTAAAAATAGTTATCGACTTCAGAATGACACAAAATTTTAGAAAATTAAACGTATCAATAATATAAGGTTCTCCTAAAAATTTTTGGATAAAAGTAATTTGATTTGCTATATCAAATAAATCGAGAACCCCCTCGGAGATACACTAATTTAGCAACCTTTGTGAAATTTTCAAAAATTTTCATAGTGTAGGTCTCATAAAAATAATATAAGTCTCTTTTTTGTACTTTATCAGATTATGTTCCTAACTACTTTAAAAAATTCAGACAATAAAATACCTAACTCTAGGCCCTTTTAGTGACAATTACAGTCAGTATTCATAGATTAAACACAAAAACGAAACTGCACAGTCTACTCTGTCAATACAAACCTTGGCAATGAAACAAAACTATGAGGACTGTTGCTACTTCTCTTAAATTTTCATCCTCAAATCTGAACCCAAAGGCAGTGGCATATCTTACTTTGTGCAAAGACTTGTTCGAAGAATTTTCTTTTCAATGTAAGAACAAGGGATGGCCATTAATATGACCCAGAGAGAGAGTGGTGATGTGATGGTGTCAGAATTTGTGCAAAAATAACCATGAACAGTATTATTATTATTTTTTTCCTTTTCCTCCTGACATTGGATGAAGGTCAGAGAAAGAAGGTGTTTTCAACCATTCTCATCGTTTGAGTAAGAATTTTCCGAAAGAGAAACTAAAAAATGGTAAAGTACACAAAAAAATGGAATCCAAATTTACTATCATTCCAAAAATGAGAAACAAAAATGCTAACGAAAGAGGCCCTTAATTCCTGTTGAAAAACTCCTTCCTTTTAGCTTTGATTGAGTCTTCTCGGATAGCTAGAGTTTCTAGTATCGTGGGTAACTTAAGGCGTCTTTTTTTTCTTTCTCTTTTGAGTAAGTAGACTGCAGAGTCCCTAATTTGGCACCCTCTGCAACAATTCCAAAAGATGAAATACAGATGTAACATATGCCGTGCAACAATTTTGAGAGATGAAATACAGATATATACCATATATATGAATCAAGAAAAGTTCGTCATTTTTTTTTAATTTGCCATCGCATTCAAATCAAGTTTAAAGAATTTGTACATCTGATGTAGCACATGGACAAAGTTTAATGCATTTGAATATTGGATGCTTAAATGTTAGGAATCTTCCGAGTTGATCCACACTTAGGAATTGTTTAATGTCCTTTGATTAAGCCCCAGATGTTTACAGTATGCTGCCTTCCTAACACTACCATCAATCATTCATCAAAATAAAAACCTTCGGATCAGTTTCAACTGAAATGGAGATACAATCTTCAGCACACGAAGCATGGGCGCTCTATGGTGCGGTCGGTCTCACAGTTATAACTGTCCCAAAATACTTAGCGGCCGTTGATATTGTCGAAGGTGATGGAGGAGAGGGAAGCATTGCCAAGTTGACTCCTCTATCAGGTATATCACTGAATTCATGTCGAGCCAGTCATACAAATATTTATGTATACTAAATGAAAGTACGTGCTTTGCACGTAAATGCACACCTTTGTAGGAAACGACGTTAGATTATCTTTATGCAAAATATATTTATCCGTAAACAGCAACAAACGTAACTATGACACTATTTTTAGGACTTTCCTTTTGTTAGAGTTTTATCTCATGGTATGAACCTCAAAAGCTCTAAAACATGTGTAATATAGCTCCATGAAGAGAAAAAATGTATTGAAAGAAATGAATTTTACTTGTTGATGTGGTTCATTCAGATTTACAGATTAAAACTTAAACGCACTAACATATTCAGATGACAACTGCAAACTTACAAGTCTTCAAACAGTCATCACATAGTTCCTACAATGTAAGTCTAGTGAACTATGTGACATTTTTGTATGATGTGTAGTTATTACTTGTCTTATGGTTAATGTTGTAAATAGGGATGCGGAAGTCGTTTGTTTTAGTAAATTATTGCCTGACATGGTTTTTATTAAAATATTTAATGCACAATAAGGGGCCGTCAATTACTTGTATTGCAACTTATCAATACTATTCTCCTATTCTATCAAAAAAAAAAAAGGTTTTGTGAACTATATCTATTATATTTATCATGTCATTCCACCAAGCATTCTAATTATATAAACATGTTAACAAAAACTATATCTACCATTACTCGTGAATTTTCATTATATTAAGTGCTACCATAAGCTAGACAAAGAAATGATTCATCTTACTTATTTCATCACAACAAAAAAAGTGCTTTAATTTCATCAAACTCTCTTTTAGTTGTAATCGACTCAAATTTTATTTCACTGCATTTTCTTTAGGAAATTTGTGTACTTGAATATGTAAACTAGATGCACCACTTACCATTTGTACTAAGTTGATAGGTTATTATTATATCTTCAATTGTGAATCGTATAATTATCATATCGAAGTAGATCAAAAACAAAAAAGCAAAAAACTTACAGTAATGTAACCTGCTTTGATGCTAGGAATAGATTAAGCGAGAGGCATGAGGCAAGAAACAAAGTTAAAAATAGCTTAAGAATGAGATTCCTTAATGAAAATTACGGTGCTCCCTTTTAGATTACGTCGTGAAACTCATAAATTCGCATACTAATTTGAGTAAGAAATTATGTCTCCATTCTGTGAGCAAAAGCGGTAGATACCAATTTTGGTCGTTCAAACTAAGATATCAAAGTCAGTATGTGCGTCATACAAAATTCTTGCCTTGAAATTAAGCTTGGTGCACTACTATTTCAACAAAATTTTGGTAATGCAAAACTATGCATATTCATTGTGAATTTTCTCTTTTTTGCCTTTACAACGGATAAAAGGCTTTAACCTACGAATGCAATCTAGGATAAGTTTTGGTGTAATTTTTATCTCCTTTAATTGCTTGAAACATCAAGAAAATGAGATCTAATGACATCCTTTAAGAATGGTCTCACTTTAGTTACTTGGAACACGTCGGGGTGACCATTTTCCTATTAAGATTAACGTTGACATAGTATTGCTAATTTTGTACGATCCATAAGTGTTCAGTTCAAACTTTCAAAGTTCAATGAAATTTGACCAAGATCTTTGTTAACCTTGTATTACTTATAGAGACTGTCCAAATCAAGATGATAATCTTTCTATTCACGTGAGTTTTTCAAGTTTAAATCAAGATGTATTTGTATTGCTTATTGATAGATAAGGGCCATATATTCAAACACAAATGATTAGATAAAGTTATTTTGTAGTCACAAGGGAAAACCTTGACGATTGCCATAATTCTTTCGCTAAAATGATTTTGATCATAAAAATGTCAATGTATTGTTTTATGAGGATGTTACTATAACCATTAAAAGACATAATGATAAATTTATCAAGGCTTCCGAACCCTTTCTTAAAGTGCTAAGTAGCAAGTAATTATATGTTAATCAAATCAACTTTTATTTCTCTTTGTAGTCGATCATAAGATGACAGTACCTTATATAACTATTTTGCTTACTCAGATGTTGTACAAATTGCAGCAGCAGCAGAGTTTAGATGAGAGATGGGAAAGAAAAGTATCAACATAAGCATTGTATAATGATAATCCCCTTTAATCATGTGACCAATTGATGTGGTGGAGATCATGATTCACTCATTAGAATTTTGTTGCAGTTAATTATTGAAAGAGAAGAAAATAAAAGGCGAAGGAGAAGGGGGTTGCTCTAAATTGTCGGCATTTATTATGGAGGCGTGAGATACATAGAAGAGGTGGTATTTAGGTGTAATTCAAATTTACACTTGAATGAAAGAATCAAATCAATTAAATTACACTATAGAAAGTACAGATTTGATACATGTCTGGTGCTAAGAAATTGAATGATCGGCTAAAAGTTGAAAGGTCTTAAATAATTTAGAGAAAAGACCTATGCCTTTACCATTTGACAATTATCTTTGGAGAGAGAAACCATGCATCTCGATGGAGAGATAAAGAGTTTTTTGGGAGCCATAACATTTATTCATGAATACTTACATCTAAGGTCAATCATGGTATTAAAAAAATATAGGAATAATTTTGTCCAAAAAATAATTTACACATATTCATACTTTTATTAGTAATACTATAGAGCACATGCGTTGCACGTAAATATAGTCAAGTGTAATGTTTGAGATAATATTATATTCTTTTTTGCAATCAAAATAATATAATTCAATTTATGTTCTTATTTCTTTTATGACTTTTTTTAGAAGAAATATATATTTGATGTTCCCAATCGTAATCAGTTCAATGTTTGGAAATATTCTTTGCAGGTTTCTGGATTGAAGAAATATTTGCTGAAAATAAATGCAAATGGAGATATTCAAAAAATGAATTTAAGTCTTTGTTTTTGTAATATGTTAAATTGGTTTATGATTAAAATTTGTAATTTTCAAGACCAGGTGCTTTACATTTCATCAATAAGAAATGCAAAACACCCAGTCTTTAACTGCAATACCGAATATATTTTCAGTTCTAAGCCTTGTTTTTTTATGCATACTTTACCCTTTTCGGTTTTTTTCTATTTTTGTTTTTCCAACAAATTTTTTGTTTCTTAATTGGTTTTTCATGTATTTCAGTTTCTTTATTTTATTTTTCGGTTTTTCAATTGTTTAATTGTTTGCTAACCTAAAAATGCAAGGAAAAAAAATCACAGTTCTCATAAATCAGTTCAATATTTAATGTTTATTTCATTTTAACCAAATTAAAAAAAGAGATTAATAAATGATTTTCTTTGTTCTGTTTTTCTTTCTCATCACACTTTTCATTTCTCAATGTATAAAATAGATTCATTGCCCAATATTCTTTTAATTTTATCAAAATTTAAAAGGAAGTAATAAAAGAAGGGAAAAATGTAATTGATATAATTAACGGAAGACGTAATCGTCCAAAAATGATTTACAACTTTCATACTTTTATAGATTGTACACACACACACACACACAGACGCACACACATAAATATATTTTATTGTAACCACACATTTTATTTCCTGATGTTTAAATGTAGGTTTAAATTAAATTTTTGACCTGATGTTCATTAACCGCATTAGAAAAAAACTAACTAGGGATGGAAAGGGTTGTAATTGACGTAATTAATGGAGAACATAATCGTTCAAAAATATTTTACAACATTCATACTGATACACACACACACACACACACACACACACACACACACACATATATATATATATATATATATATATATATATATATATATATATATTCTTCATTGCAACCACGCATTTTGTTTCGCAATGTGTAAATGTAGGTTTAGATTAAATTTATGACTAAATGTTCATTAAACGCATTACAAAAAAACTAATTAGGGAAGGGTAGACTTAATGTTGATTTACAAGATTCATACTTTTATAAGTAGTATAGATTATAGATGTAGGTAAATTCATTTGTACATCTCATTAATCAGTGACGACACTTCACATCACACATTTTTATGAAGGCTGCTATGCATTCACTTTGGACGATGTAGCCATGGTGGCGTTGTAGATGAGCACAGTCAAAACAAATCCAAGATGATCGACTATGGTTATTTTGGTCTAGAAGCTCCATGTGAAACTGAACTTAATGAATCTAGCTATATATGATTATTCCGTGTGAACTGACATGAACTTGTCATTTGATGCACATGATCAGGCTCTCCCTACTATGAGAAGTTTACTAAGGTTGATGATAAGCATATGATGAAGGAAACTGAGATCACTGAAAGGGCATTTCTCGATATGGGATTTACCCTGTACCGTATTCGCATTGAAAATATACCAACTGATAAACATTCTTGTATCACGAGAACAACAATCGAGTGGGAGGTCAAGGAGGAATATGTTGCCAATTCTTCCACGGTTTCTATCCTGCCGAGTATAAACATTGCTAATGAACGAGAAAAAAGATGAAGACTGCAAGTGGCATTAATGTCAAAGATCAGTTACTTACAACCAGATTTCAATTGATGAACTCAGCTGGACGATGTAGCCATGGTGGCATTGTAGATGAGCATAATCAAAACTAATTCCAAGATGATAGAATATGATTATTTTCGTCTAGAAGCTCCATGCGAAACTAAACCTAATGAATTTAGCTATATACGAGTGTTCCATGCGAACTGAACTTCATTGTCATTTGATGTGCATGATCAGGCTCTCCCTACTATGAGAAGTTTACCAAGGTTGATGACAAGCATATGGTGAAGGAAACAGAGATTATTGAAGGGGCATTTCTCGATTTGGGATTTACTCTATACCGTGTTCGCTTTGAAAATATGCCAACCGGCGAACATTCTTGTATCACGAGAACAACAATTGAGTGGGAGGTCAAGGAGGAATATGTTGCCAATTCTTCCTTGGTTTCTATCCTGCCGAGTATAAACATTGCCAAAGATATCGAAGCCTGTCTACTTGCGAATGAGGAAAATGATGAAGACTCCAAATAGAATTAATGTCAAAGATCAGTTTCTTACGACCAGATTTGAATCAATGAATTCAGTTGTATGTGTTTCAGGGGCGGTAGTTCCCCTTCTCTATGCCTTCTTCACAGCACTTTCTTAAGCTTTCTTGTTGAATAAGGCTTCTGCCCTCATCACGTGTTTCTAATAAAGTTGTTCCATTGATGGAAAAATTCGTTGTATGCATTGAGATACTGTATCTTATCTCTGGTAATTGCTGTAGGAAGAACCTTCTTATATCCTAATATTATATCGTCATTCAAATATATATGCACATATTGATGCCAAGGAGGTTCGCAGTCGACGTGGAGGTGCCACAAGGAATGCAGTCCGAGTCAGATGTCAAGTGTGCTGATGTAGGACACAGCAAGGGTGGAGCAAGGGCAGAGACCAAGGGCTTCCCAGATAGAGCCTGAGAGTGACAGTGCTGCGAGAGCGATGGCGCAATGCGAATATACGATGACAGTCACGGTCCGATGCTTAAGTCCAAGGCTAAGGTCCTGTATGTTTCTCTCTCTAGGATTCTAGAGTGAGAAATTGAAAAAATGTTCCAATCTTCAAATAAATTCTCAAGACCTCTATTTATAGAGGTTGAGATGATGATATCAACACGCAACACGTGACGCTCCCCGGGAGTGACACGTCACCAAGGGGTCCACAGCTGCCGGTGCTCTACAGAATGTAGAGTCGCATATTCACCCAGCTTGCCGTGCACGGTGTCGCTTTGTCTATCTGGAAAGACTGGCTCCCACACCATCGGTGTGGCCAGAGAACCCCTTGATCTAGCCACCAATCCAAGGCCTTGCAGAGTTTCACAGGCCTGGCAGCGGTGGGGAAAACTCAACGCCCAACTGCCAGGTGGACTAGGTGCGATGCCCTCCGCAGACCTGCTTCCATCTCGGAGTGACCCAGGGGTCATAGTCCCTAGGGGTGCCGACGCAAGCCCTCAGTGCCGAAGCACGTTGGCCAATCACGCGACACCCTGGCAAAGATAGTGTCCCGGAGGAGTCGCCTATTCCACGAGTGAGTCCTTGTATCGGATCACTCGGAACGCGTCAAGGTAGTATTCCAGAAGAGCCATCTACCCGACAGGCCGAGGTAGCATCCCGGAGGGGCCGTCTATCTGGTAGAATGGGAGTTGAAAAGTTCCCTATTGGTGATAGTGTCCCGGAGGAGTCGGCTATCCTCCGGGTGAGTCCTTGTGCCGGAGCACTCGAAGCGCATCAAGGTAGCATCTCGGAGGAGTCATCTACCTTGTGGAAGAGGAGTTGAAAAGCACCCTGGTGGAGATAGTGTCCCGGAGGAGTCGCCCATCCCTGCAGGCGAGTCCTTGTGCTGGTGCACTCGAAGTGCGTCAAGGTAACATCCCGGAGGAGCCGTCTACCTAGTGGGCCAAGGTAGCATCCCGAAGGATTCGTCTACCTGGCGGAAGAGGAGTTGAAAACATCCCTGGAGAAAATAGTGTCCCGGAGGATTCACATAACCCCATAGGATGCTGCACACTCCGGACAGTGAGTCGAAGCATGTTCCACAACCCCAAGGCACGGTGAGCATTGTGTGGTGAAAGGATGGACCAATGCGAGGAGCATGGTAGTGTGATAGAGAAGAAAAGACTTTCTGAGGCAAAAGGTCTTTCTTAGCCTGTCGCAAACATTTCCTACCCTCCATTGTTCCTGACGTAATCAGATGGTAAATATACACAGTTTTCTTCCTATATGCCCGACATATGGCTTGCCTTTCAACTGATAGGTTCCAGCCAATATCAAGCAAAACAACTCTCGACGCCGAAACCATGGCTGATTAGGGCAAATTGGAGCAAAATAGGATTAATGCTAATGAGGGCTAATTCGAGCTAAATAAGGTTTGAAAGGCAAGCTATATAGGGCATAAATTTGGTTGGGGCATCGAGATTTGTGTTGCTTGATATTGGTTGCAATCCATCAGTTGAAAGGCAAGCCATATATCAGGCGTATGGGATAGGTTAGAAGAAAACTGTGTATATTTATCATCTAATTATCTCAAGAACAATGGAGGGCAGGAAATGTCTACGACAGGCTAAAAAGATCTTTTGCCTCAGAAAGTCTTCTCTTCTACGGAGATGGAAAGTTGCGAGCCAAAAGTGTTATCTAAAGTCTCGAAAGATAAGAACTTAGACTAGATTGTTCAACATGACGAGCTAAGGAAAATTTTTGAGTCTGTTAGTTACCAACCAAAAGCACCGGATTTACTTGAGAATCCCGATTTGGTGGATTGTTATGTATTAAAGGATTTAAGAATGATGATTTTCTCTGCTCAAGTTCACTATAACCAAATAATTGTACCGAGAAATAAGGTGAACATGCCCAGTTAATGCGTTAATTAGGGGAAACTAGGATAATTTGAGCTATTTAGGGTTGATTACATTTAATTGCGTTTAATTAGACTCAATTAGTGTTATTCAGGGATTAATTTGGACTAATTCGGGCTACTCAGGGCTAGTTGAGCCTAATTAGAACATATTACAATTAATTACCCTAATTGGGTTTAATTAGGGTTTGTCTACGATTTATCAAGACAATCAGGGTTTCTACAGATTAATCAGCGGTGATTAAGGCTAATTAGAAATTAAATTAACAGTGAATTAGGGTTAATTAATGTTAATTAGGGTTAATCAGTTTTAATTAGGGCTAATCGGAGTTAGTTGGGTTTAATTAGGAATAATTACTGTAAACTAGAGTTTAATTATGGTTAATCAGTTTTGATTAGGCCGCGTACGCGGCCTTCCCGGTATCACTGCAAATGCCATGATAGGAGCGTCCCCACCCCTCACTGCATCTCCACAGACACAGACACCGACCTTGGAGTGCTCGTCATTACATGAGGACGAGCTCCGTCGCGTTGCTGCGGAGGTTTATAAGAGGATCACGGTGCATAATCAGGTACAATCACTGTATACGTTTAATTAGTGAACACTACATAGGATTGCTATCGATATTAATGCAGCGATGCCTTTACATGTAGGGCACTGCTATTAGACATGCCGAGCCCGATCCGGATCACAGTGCCCTTGTAGACAAGGACGATTAGTAGGACCCATCAGATTCGGGACTCGCCGAACCCTGATCAGCCCTTCCCTTCTTAGCTAGCTCTTTGTATCTCGGTCCTGTGCCCCCCCCCCCCCAACTTGTACTCCCCTCTCCTGCTCTATAAATGTACCCCACTCCCATGCCTGAATTTTGTATACATTTTATTGTTGGATTGAGATTACATGTTTAGGTATTAAAAAAATGATTTTTTTTTAAATTAGTTTAACTTTTAGCGGCTGACTATATTCCGTCGCTAAAAGTCTAACTACAAACTACTAGTAAATGAACGACTTTTAGCGACGAAAATTCCGTTTCTAAAGTTTTAAACTACAAACGTTTAGCGACGGTATTCCGTCGCTAAATATTTTAGGTAATAAATTATTTCTGAAAAAAATAAATAATTAAAATACAAAAATTTGAATTAGCGATGGAAAATTCGCCGCAAATTATATTTTTACGTCCGTCGTTGAAGGTAACTTTAGGCAACGGATTGAAAATTTTCTTCGCAAAACTTTTAGAGACGGGGTTATAGGCAACGGGGTGTCCGTGGCTAAAATATTTTTTCGACCCAGATGTCAAACTTTTAGCGACGGAAGTATCCGTCGCTAAAAGTCCTTTTCTTGTAGTGTAATAAGAGTCAAGCGTAACCAAAAATGCAAGGAAAATAACACTCACGCAGCAACTATCTTACAATTCAAGAAAGGTTGAAACCAGTGAAAAGAAAAAGAAAAGCGTACCATTGACGGTCTATAATTAGAGAAATCCTTTGACATTATGTCAGCTTAGAACTTTAAGACTCTCTCGCAACCTATGTATTTTATGCGTGTTAATATATAGCCAAAGCCGTACTCGACAATGCTAACTTCTTTGACGGCCAATATTGAGATATGCAAGAGAATGTGAGATGTTGCAAAGCACCAAATAGCCAAAGCCGTACTCGACAATGCTAACTTCTTTGACGGCCAATATTGAGATATGCAAGAGAATGTGAGATGTTGCAAAGCACCAAAGCAAAGTGTTTTACATACTAATAGTAGTACAAAGGTTTGAACAGATAAGACTTACTAATTGGTTGTGGTAGTTTGTTGCGGCTGTGATTCTTCAATCATACTTTTGTAGAGGACCTTATGTGGGTGTAATCCTCGGATTAATCTACAATATTGTCTCAAGAAGAGTATTCTAAAATCTTACTTGTCAAAAATCTCGCAGTATAAATCCATTATGCTTTTATCTTGCTTTCAAATTGCTCATTAAGAGTCAAAAATTGATTGTCTTCTTGACTTCTTCTGTTTCAACTGGGCTCCAGTTGATTACCTTGTTATGTACTCATCTGCCTTTTAAGGATAATTGTTAATCAAGAGTTTAACTAGGTGTGAAAGCTCCTACGAAACAGTTTACCCTGAGTTGTCACAAAGAGTTCTAGGAAAAGATGAGTGTCTCACAATGAAGTTGGATCCTATTTGGCAAGCAACAATAAGTGCCCCAAAAATATGATATGGCGTAAGTATAGAGCTTTGAAATTCTACGTATTGTATTTCTAAGCGAAGAGCGAAGGCTTCAGCTTTTTTTATATATATAGATATAAATATGAGAAAAACAAATATGTTGCGTAAGGCTAGTGACAAGAATTACTTGGTTTTGAGATATTTTAAATTCTCTCTTACTCCTTGCTAAATTGAAATTTGCTAGATTTCATAAATGCAAAGAACATGGATGTTGCAACTTGCCTTGAAGATTACTCATCTTGTCTCATTATTATTTCTTTTTTGACGGAATAAAGGAAATCTTAACACCACCACCCTTAAGACATAACTTTTCAATTTTTTCTAGTGGCGCAGTCATTGAAGGCTGTCACTGCAGACTTTGTCAAGTTCGAGCTCTTTGAAGGAAATAACTTTAGGCTTCGATTTTGTTGAATTGATAGGGTTTTATGTTCTCACAAACCCGAAGCCCTAGGCATGTGAAAATGAGACTGTGGCAAAGACTCGAAAAAGACTTATATGAGAGCAAGATGATTATTGCTCCAAAAGCCATATGCAATATGCTTTATGATGTCTATCATTAGAAACTAACCAATTATTACATTTCCTAATGTTAGCAATGTATAGCGGTCAAATGGGATGATTTTCTTCTCAGGACCTCGGCAAAGGATGTGTAGGACACTTTGGAGAGAATTTACTTCGTAAAGGATGCTAACCACCAAGAAATTCCTACTAAATTTCTTCATTATAATATGCTTGATAGTTGAAAACTGCTTAAGCAATTTTTGGAAATAAAATAAATTTTAGATCAGCTCAAAGAGCATATAGCATACAGGTGAAGCTACCTGAGGTAGTGTCCCGGAAGAGGCACCTATCCTAAGGTATGTTGCACACTCTGAAGAACCAATCAAAGCATTTCCATGACCAAATAGAAATGTGCATGTTGTGATGAAGAGGTTGACCAATGCCGGGGGTATGGCAGTATGACAGAGTACAAGGGGCCAACACATAGGTGCGGTGGGGTGTGTGCGGTACTAAAGGCACGCTCATTGGAAACGGTGTGGGGGTCTAAGTTTTTCTAGGACACATGACACGTGGAAAGCGCATGTGCACAACTGGGAAAAGTAATGCGGGGGGCAACTATAGAAGCAGGCTCAGGCGCAGTTAGGTATTGCAGTGCTCGGGCACGGTGATGGGCACAATGTTGGGGGCATGTAGTGTTATAAGGGCGCTCCAACAGACTAGCATTTCAGCACTCAAACACTACAATAGAGGTCATAAAGCAAGGATCCTCAAAGGAGAAGAGAGATCAAGGGCTTGTGCAACGAGCGCCCAACAAAAGGAGAGACCATTGGATGAGGCAAAGAACCCCCAAGGAAAAGAGAGACCAATGGGCGAGGAAAAAAGCCCTTAAAGAGGGGGTGGAGCATGGAGTGAGTCAAGGAGTCCCCAGGGAAGGCGAGGCCAAAGGGTGAGTTAAGGAGCCCCTAAAGATGGGAAAAACCAATGGGTGGCGAGAGGATCCCCAAGGAGGGGAATGACCAAGGCATGAGAGAAGAGCCCAGAAAAAGAGGAAAGATCAATAGGTGAGGTGGGGTAGCCCCCAAGGAGAGGCTTTGACTGGCTTCCAAGGGAGGGGCTCGGGTGACCCCCAAGGAGAGGGCTCGGGCCAAGGGGAAGATCTCGGGATCCGATTCCAACAGTTAGAATACCTTTGATAGCAAAGGTGCGAGACATGAGTTAGAGCATCCTTCCTGGGTTGACCAGATTGGTAGTGTTTCGACTTAGGCTTTTGATAATTTGTTAACATGTCACTAGAGTAAGACCCAAGAGTGATCAAAGCTGCGTAGCCAAGATGACTTAGTAACATGATCTTCTTTTGGCTATTAATATGGAGCATTAGACAAAAGGGTCCCTCTTTTGAAAGTCAACCTTCTGTGTAACTTGGAATTGAAAATAACTACCTGTGAATTTGGGAGGCACATTTGGGTAATCTGCAGTGCCGTCATAATGAAAACACTAGTTCTTGGATTTTATTCCAGCAACGCATATAAGCCAATTATTAAAGCATGATATACATTAACTGTTGGGCTTATACTTAACATGGTTTTGATTCGGCAAGGTCTTACGTTCGATTCTTTCGGCTTGTATATCTAGTCTTCCTTTATTATAGTGCAACTAGTATTAATCCCATGTGTTGCACACGGGAACAACAACCGCTAAAAGCTCATATTTATATGTCACATAGTCATAGCAAATAAAAAAAATTTCACCTTTGTATGAGTTTTCTACCACCGTTAGTTACAATAGTAATAATCAAATATGTTGAGGTTTTTATTAATAAAACTCATCAAGAAGAGTAGAGCTATATGATATAAGACAAAATAAAATATATTATTTATTACATATATATATATATATGGGGAAAGCGAATAAAAGGCTAGCCTCATGCAATTTGCATGAGGCTAGCGACTAAAACGACGTAATTTTTATAAAGTTCTATTAAAACAGATATAGTTGGTTTTTATTTTCTCGTTTTCTCTCCTTTATCGCTATTTTTCTATGTTTTCTTCACTCTGCTACAGGCCATAGCAAGCTACCGCCACCATCACACCCAACATCTCAACCGTAGACCACCAACCCTCCATCGCCGGGCACCGTCAAAGGCCATTCCTATTGTAAAAGGTCTCCACCATCCACTACCTTCCCAGATTCCACCCTCCATAAGTTTCGAGACTATTGTCAAAATTCAGCCACCATCACACCCACCTTCTCTTAACGCAAACTAGCCACCTTCCATCGCCGCAGAGACCGCCCACCTTCACTGCCATAGAGACTGTCATTCCCCCTAGAGAAACACAACAGAGAGACAGAACGGGCAGTGGCTGATTTCAGTATGTTCATCAAAATCGAGCTCTGCGATAGAGGTAAAATACAACCTTTGCGATGGAAAAAATGGTGGCGTCGGCACCACCGTTAACGACCATCCTTTCTGATTTCGGTATGAGATTTCTTCAGCGCAGGAAGGTTGGGCGGTGATGGGCGACGGTAGGCATGATGGTGATCGACGCAGGAAGGTTGGGGAGGTGATGGGCGACAGTGGGTGTGATGGTGGCCGGCGCAGAAAGGTTGGGGCAGTGGGTTGCTAGGGCCTGCAAGAGAGACGGGGAGGGGAAGAAAACCAGGTAAAGGGGGAGAGGGGGAGGGAAAAAAGAAAAAGAAAAGAAAAGACTATGTTTTTATCAAAACTACGTCGTTTTAGTCGCTAGCCTCACGCAAGTTGCGTGAGGCTAGCCTTATATTCGCTTTCTCTCTCTCTCTCTCTCTCTCTCTCTCTCTCTCTCTATATATATATATATAGCATGTGTATATATGTGTTTGTCTGTGTACATGACTTATAATAAAATAAAAAGAGGAAGATTAATTTTCTTATATTATGAAAACATATTGGACTTGTATAAAATTTAGGAAAGTTTCAAGATTTAAGTGAGAGATATAAATTCAAAATTGTGTGTGTGTGTGTGTGTGTGTGAGAGAGAGAGAGAGAGAGAGAGAGATATTTTGTTTTTAAGAGGGGACATGTTGACGTGGAACATAGAGAGAATATAATTTTTTTTGATTGGTTGAATGCCAAATAGCATAAAGAGAGATATGCCAAGTAGGGAAGAGAATGTTATATTCTCTCAGTTTTAGCATTCATATAAATATAATTAGATATGCACTCTGTAATTTATGCACTTGGTAATTACCTTGATTAGTCTTTTTATTTGCAATCTGGGCTTGAATGTTAAGAAGAATGTTAAAGTATAGTATACATTGTTAAAGTCTTTTCCTAATAGTGTAAGCTTTTACGGTAACCGATAACTTAATACTAAGCTCGAAAACAATTGGATGACATCCTTGTCACTTTGTAATCAACATGTTGGTTCATATGAGAAAACAAGAAAATAAAAGACGTACAATGCAAAAGGCAAAATGTATCTAGGCTTAGTGCCCAATCCAAGAAGTGTACAAGAACTGTGTGTCTTAAGTCCACGAACAAGAATGAGCTAAGGCTCAACCAATGAGCGAAAAGACACTAGAAAAGCTGAAGAGTAGTGCATTTGTAGCAGAAAGAAAGCATCTATTCATGATTCATTGTCTGTTTCCCCTTTTTTTTACTGCAGTTAATCCAGATATTAAAAGCAGCTTGGGCCAACCCTAAGAATTTTGGATGTACAAACAGTTTCGGGTTGGAGAAAGAAAAATAGACAGTTAACAGTCTTCATTGTACTTGATTGCCAATAACCAACACTACTTCAAAATTAGAATCAATAAAGACAAAGTGGGTTAACTAAAGTCTAAATTGGAAGGGGTTTTCCACAAAATAGAAAACGATTTCATTTGAATCAAAGAAGCAGTAAAGATAACTTGACAAAATGGAGCCAAACCAAAATCAATATTCCCTTCAAAGCTGGAAGAAGAATGGAATTCAATTCAAAGCACCTAGACAATGAAATGTGACTTAACCTACGTCCATAACCAACTGATGCGCACAACTATTAGAAACTAGAGATAAAGTAACAACAAACTTACTTCATACGCACAAACCATCACAGGTGATGAAATACAATTTTGCTAGTGTTCTATCTGCATATCGATCGATGACGGTCAGAGAAAAATTAGACTAGGTTTTGCGTATGTATGTGTGTGCACCTCGATCTGTGCGTTAGAGAGAAGATAGGAGATTGAAAAGTTAAATTAGAGAAAAGTTGATTTTAGGAAGAATGAAGCAATTAAAAGTCAGAGAGAGAGCTGATTTTGCGTGTGTGCTCTGGTGTGTGCGCGTTTTTGGTGTGTGTGCAAATGGTGCGTTTGTCTGGCGTTTGTGTGTGCACCTGGTGTGAGCGTTTGGTGCTTCTGCGTGCATCTATGGTAGACCTGGCAAAAAAAGAACCGTACCCGCGAGTCGATCCGTACCCGGCCAAAAACACCGGGTACGGGTAGGTATTTTGAAGACCCGTCAAAAATAGACCCGTACCCGAACCGACCCGTATTTTCCGGGTAAATCCGGTTCAGATACGGGTTACCCGGGCTACCCGAAATTTTACTATATAAATGTTAGGGTTTTCTGATTCTTCACTTGGTCATTCTTTTCTCTCATTCTTTCTAGCCGATCTGCGCCGCTACCTTTCTCTCTCTCGATCGACATCACTCTACCTCGTGACGTCGCTCTCTCGCGCCTGTCAGATCCATCGATGGCAGCTACTCCACAGCAACTCGACGGCCAGCTACTCGACGTCCTTCTCTCTCTCTCGACATCACTCTACCTCGCGACGCTGCTCTCCCGCTCCTGTCAGATCCATCGACGACAGCTACTCCACAGCAACTTGACGGCCAGCTACTCTACGTCCTTCTCACGCTCTGCCGCCACAGCTCCTTCGATCAGATCCGCCACCGCTCCGTGGCCACCATCTCCGTCACAGCCGCTGCCTGTATTATTTGTTTTAAGTCTCTTGTGTGTATTTAAGTATTTTGTAGGTGGTGTTTTTTCTCAGACTGTGTTTTATAAGTTTTTTTTTCCAGATTTGCTTTTATTTTGTAGGTGATTTTTGGGCATTTATGTTCAGTTATTATTGTATGTTTGTGTTTGGAGAATTGGAGTTGAGAATTTGAGATGATAGGGGTTATTATTTCCCCCCCCCCCCAGATCTGCTTGATTTATTTCTCTAAATGATTTTCGGGCATTTGTGTTAAAGTTATTGTGCCTATTGTATATCTGTGTTTGGAGCTTGGAGTTGAGATGATAGAGTTATTTGAGAATTGAATCTGAGATGATTAATGTAATCAAAAAGTAATTGTTGAGATGATGGATTTATTTGATAATTGAATTTGAGATGATTAATGTAATCAGAAAACAGACTTTAAAAAAATAGTTTAGTGAATGTTTATTCAAAAAAACAAATTAATTAATATTTACCCACAGGTAATACCCTACCCGCAAGGGTAGGGTACGGATCCCCAAAAAACCTACCCAAAAAAAGTCAGGTAAAATTTATCCGATCCTTTTTTACCCGGATCCGAACGGTTTTTACCCCGTACCCGGCAGGTATACCCGTTTGCTAGGTCTAATCTATGGTGTGCGTATGTGTTTTAGAGAGGAGGGAGAGACAGAACCAGAGAGGTGATCTAGGAAAGAGAAGGGTAACGTGAGGTCGTGGGACGCAGAAAGAAAACATAACAAAGAAAAAAGGAAAAGGGCTATTGCAGCGGTATACCCATTTCTATTGGGTTGCATTTGGCACTGAGGTTTCGCGGGCATTTTGGACGTAAAGCTTTTAACAGCTCTTAAGGTTGAAGCAAAATTTTTATGAGCTATAGTAACGGGACACATGTAGTCGCTGTTGTATACAGTATATACAAGCGATTTTTTCAGCCGCTGTTACAGGACAATTTTATTATTGTGGTTCAATTCTTTCCGCTTCCTAATATTTGGTTCCCCTTTATTAAAGTGTTAGTTGTGCTCTGTAATTTGTGCATTTGGTGGTGATGCACCCTGATCTATCTTTTTACGTGCAATCTGATAGCTTGCAGGTGAGTTAGAGTATTAAAGCATAATATATATTGTTGGGGTCATTCGCTAACTGTATAAATTTTTATAGCAGCCGGTAACTTAATACCAACCTTGGAAATGAATGGATGACATCGTCATCATTTTTTTTTTTAATCAACATGTTGGTTCATATGAAACAAGAAATTAAAAAATCAGAAAAGAACACAGAAAAAAAGAAAATATTTCAAGCTGAGAAGTGCTCCTGTAGCAGAAAAAAGCATTTATTAACAATTCATTCTCTATTTCCACTTGTTTTATTTCAAGTTCTTCTAGATGATAGGAAGCTCGGAAGTGAGCTACGTGTCTATCTATGCTGTTTTCAGATTCAAGTCTTCTCTTTTCCCTTTTTCTTTTTTTAATCTTTTTGCCAAGTAAAGGAGAAAAAAACAAGGGCCTAAGATGAGATGTAATTGTGTGACAGTGAGTCCCCTCACCATGATCATCGACGTCAGTTTCAATAAGTTCACCTATAAATCAGGTTTGGGGCTTTACTGCCTTTTAGAAAGTGGTCTTCGATGCGCGACAGCGGCAATATCTTTTCTAGCATATGATGAATTACATGCTTTATCCAAAGGCTTGCTTACTGCTTCTTACTGGGCAAAGCGGAATAATTTTTTGTACATAAATATTTTAATTAATTCTAACTTTTTGCTTGATCAGCTCTCGGATTTGAAGGAGATCCCTGACATTACTGCTCCCATTATGTATGACTTTTGCCATGTACTTTCAGACTTCCATCGGTTTAGAGTAGACAGAGCCACGACGCCTCAACTCAAGGAATCCAGATCATTAGCTGCTTTGCCTGCCATGCACGTATTGCCGTCTTTCAAGACTGGGTGCATGACTTTTTGCCGCAACAGAATCTCTAATTTTTTTGTACTGCGTGCGTGTTTTTTGGCTTTTGTGTACATATTTTAGCTCTGTTCGTTTCTCTTGTAAATTTGTAGATGGAATCACGGTAGTCTTGGCTCTATCTTCTGTACTCATCTTCCGGTGATGAACTCTTTCTTTTCTATGCTATTCTACTTTAATCTCCACAAAAAAAATATCTCTATTCTTTAAATATTGCTACTTGCTGTCATGTCACATGCATACTGTCTGAATGCAGATTAGGTCAAAGATATTATCCCCAGTTTTCTAATAAATTGAAGCATCATGTGAATCATTAGAAGCATCATCATTTAGATTTTTTTATTTTTGAAGCATATATAAAGTATATATGAAGCATCATGTGATCGACATCATTTAGATTTTTTGACCTCAGCCAATTGAAAGTGTACATGGCTCTTTCGAATGAGATGATAAGGAAAATTAGAAAAATGGACAATGTATAGAAGAGTTTAAGAGAGGAATACATGACAATATATCAAAAATCATTGTTCTGGCGTATGGGTGAACAATTTGGCAATCGAACACAACAAAAGAGAGACCGTCTGATCAAGTTTAATACATAAAACTAGATCTTAACATTTATTAAACGCACTTTTAATCACTTGGTGTCAGATATTTCAGCTGCAAAGTCTCTTGCCTTTCTAATGTGATTGTAGTGTATAGGTTGTGGTTGTCTTCTCAGCGTTTAGCCTTTTCATATGTTGCTTGAAGTTTGAATAGGAAGGTGGTTCGAGCTCTACTGAGTCTGGCAGATTGCGAGAGAATCGTACATAAAGCTATTTATGTGTTTCCTTTGCAGATAGTCCATTAATGCTCTTCTATTATGGTTTTGTTATTAGCACGACAGTGAGGCCATATTCGTTTCTGCCACGGGACACTCACAGGGGGTGTGTTGGAGTTACGTTTTCTTCTCATCTAATTTGCTTTTACTCAATGAAGCTCTTAATCATCATAACAGGGAAAAAAAAGTCTTTTCAGTCGTAATAAGAGACTTGAAATCAATTCTGAAAAAAAAAATGTGGTGGGGTGCGGCGGGGTGGGGGAGTTAAGAGAGGAGGAGCAGAGGCAATCCTCTCAAGGGCAGAAAGGGCACCACAGCCAGCCCCCAGTTTGTGCAACAATTTTTTAATTGCTATGTTATTGGTAGCAGCAAATTTCAACTTCCTATTCAAACTTCAAGCAACATAAAGTCTTTGACCTAACCTTTGGAGGATGGTAAGAGTTACAATAACTATGTTTACATTTTTTTAATCCACTTTTAATGGATTGAACTAAATTTTGAACTTCTTACGCCTTTTTACCTATGAAGAGTCAAAATGCAAAATGCGTGGGTGTGTGGAGGTTGGGTGGGGGGGGGGGGGAGGGGGGTGTGGGGGGACTGTTTTGGGTCTGCTGTTTTTGTGTGTGTGTGTGTGTGTGTGTTTGTGAGTGTACGTGTGTTCGTTTCTCTGTGTCGATGAGGGAGGGTGTTGGGGGGGTTGGGGGGGGGGGGGGGGTTGGTTGCTGGTGGAAGGGAGTGGATGGACAAACATGACTTTAATTTGTTTTCCTTTTTGCACTTTCTTTCTGAAAATGAAGTTAACTTACTTTTTTTATACTACCTCATAAATTTATACAGCGAAAAAAAGATAACGAATAGGTCTTAGCCCAAAAATATTTTCACATAAAGTTATCTAATCTTTGGAGAATTGCAAGAGTTACAATAACTATGTTTATATTTTTTTATCTACCTTTAAGGGATTGAACTAAATTAACGCCTAATAGCGGAAGTAGCAAAAAATCGTTTCACTACGCACAATAAGCTTCAATATGCGCTTTTTGGTTTCTTAAACTTTAATTCTGATCAAAATGCAAAATGCGTGGGTGGGTGGTTGTTACAGGGGTGGGGACTGTTTTGGGTCTGTCGTTTGCTGTGTGCGCGCGTTTGAGTGTATGTGTGTTCGTTTGTGTGTGTGGAGGAGGGAGGGAGGGTGGTAGCCACATACTATTTTTTCACTAGTTAATTATTTTAGCAGATACCAAAATCACTTGTATAATGGTGGCAGTTAGAAATAGATACATAAACAAAGGGGGATTACTTTTAAGTTAAAGAATACAACACAACTTGTGGATTCTGATATATGTGTGAACAAAGTAAACTAATTATTGATTACACAAATCTCGTGATACGAAAAAAATAATAGGCTGTGTTTCACATGGTTATTACTTGTTATTGACAAAGATATAAGAAATGTATTTAATAGAAAGAACGAATCTATACAGCTCTACTTTCTCAATACAAACCTTGGCTTGAAACGGAAATTTTTCGTAGACATATCCTTTTCTCTTTGACCATAAGAACTACAAAAACTGCTAACAAGAGCATGTCCAAAAGGGCTGTGCCATAATGTAGAGTTTGCAACTCTTCTTATCACTCTTTTACTGACAAAAAGAGTGATGGCCTTAAGGCTCTTGCTAGTAATCTTTGGGCTGCTATTAAACCCCAGCTGGTAGGAAGTTTTCAGATATATAGAACGGTCAATCTTGTCAGTCGGCAACTTTAACTTGAGCGCTTCACCGGAGGTCACCTGAGCTTGACCAGTGACATTTAATAGCATCTGCCGCTGCCTTGGCACTGCATTCTAATTAAGCTACATGTTGGTAAAGGGAAATGATAATCCTACTAGTATTTGAACTAATCCAGTATAAGCAACCTTTTTATGACATTTTTAAGTGTCGCTTCTTAAATTTTTTTAGCAGCAATGGAATGGTCATGAGTGTTAGTATCAATTCCTGTTAGAAAATCTTCTTCCATTTTGAATTCATCAATGCTTCTCCGATAGCTAGAGCGTAGCTTCTAGTATGGCCGGTAACTTAAGGCATCTTGTTTCTTTCTTTTGAGTGCGTACGTAGACGTAGATCCCCCATTGCTACCTCTTGCTACAATTCCGTTCGACGAGTGTTCATACCTCAGATATATGCAGTAAAATAAGTATGTAATATGAATCAAGAGAAGTCTGACACTTTTTCCCGTAAGCCGTCTCTATTGAGTCAAGGTTAAAGATTTGTACATGCTTACCACGATGCACTGATGTAGCACATGGCCCATAAAATATGCTAAGTTTGCAAAGTTGACAATTTGAACAGAGGATGCTTCATTTTCAGGGATCTTTCAAGTTGATCCATAAAGTGGAATTGTTTAATGTCTTGATTAAGCCCTAGCTGTATACAGTATGCTAGTGTGCTGCCTCCTATCTATATATAGCAGACTCCAAACTCGATAGTTCATCACCTAGCTATACCCATCAGCACGAAGTTTATACTTTTCTAACACCACCATTAATCATTCATCAAAATGAAAACCTTTGGATCAGTCTCAACTGAAATGGAGATACAATCTTCAGCACGCGAAGCATGGGCGCTCTATGGTGCGGTCGGTCTCACAGTTATAACTGTCCCTAAGTACTTAGCAGCCGTTGATATTGTAGAAGGTGATGGAGGAGAGGGAAGCATTGCAAAATTGACCCCTCTATCAGGTATATCATTCATTTTTTGGCCCCAGTTGTTTTAAATGATTTATATGTACCTATACCAATACTGGTAAGTGGACGAAGCAGCTGTGGCACTGAAGATGAGCGTAGTAAAAAAAAACTCTATGGGAAACTAAAAGTATAAGTCTAGCTGCACATGACGACTAATTACTAATCATTTTCCTATGTGAATGATCAGGCTCTCCCTACCATGAAAAGTTCACCAAGGTTGATGACAAACATATGGTGAAAGAAACTGAGATCACTCAAGGAGCATTTCTCGATTTGGGTTTTACTCTGTACAGAATTCGCTTCGAGAATATACCAACCGGCAAACACTCATGTATTACGAGAACAACAATCGAGTGGGATGTCAAGGAAGAATATGTCGCGAATTCTTCAAGGGTTTCTATCCTGCCGAGTATAAACATTGCCAAAGATATCGAAGCCTATCTACTTGCGAACGGGAAAAAACATACACACTCCAAACATAAAGACTCCAAATAGAGTCATTTGAAGATCAGTTACTTACGACCAGCTTTCAATCAATAAACGCAACTGTAGCTGTATCTGTTTTAGGGGCGGTAGTTCCCTTTCTCAATGCTTTCTTCTTAGGCACTTTCTTAAGCTTTCTTGTTGAAAAGGCTATTGCCCACATCATGCGTTTCTCATGAGGTTGTTCCATCAATGGAAAAATTCGTTATATTCCTTGGGATACTGTATCCTCTATTTGGTAATTGCTGTGGGAAATACTTTCAATTATGTCATAAAACTACATTTTCATGGCAAACATATACATGTTGATTCAGGAAGGGTGTTGATATGGGTAAAAATATACACCTGTGGGAGAGCGACACGTGTCGCAATCAGAGAGGCCTGAAACTGCCCCATGACTCTTGGAGAGGTAGGAAGTGGCATTTACCCACTCTCCCATTATGGGTAAATAACTACCCATCAATTTTGTTAACTCCCCATTAAGGGGACGTAACCGACCATTTAATACTTTCCTATAAAATGAAAGTGAAAAGGAGGAAGATGGTAAGTTCTGACGATTTATAATATTATCAGATACTCTCTCAAGATGGCTTACTGACTTAAGCATCGGAGACTCCCCGTCGGAGCCCCCACCAGGGGTCCTGGCGCGTCACCGTTTGCTC